>JAOTOM010003003.1:10000-129078 GCA_034440615.1 Ashinkailepas kermadecensis | reverse complement strand
TAGATAACCTCACGGCCAGTGGCGTCGCCACGAAATTCTTCCAGGGGGCAATGTTGATGGGGGCCTCCTGCTCCCCTAAAGGGAGCCTCCACTGTGTTAGGGCCTCCTCTTGCTTTTTGGCTCTTAGTATGATTCCCGAATGGGAACATGATTTCATATTGATGTTTTGCTTGTTCTTGGCATGGTATATAATTTACGCAAAGCGCAATAGCAAGAATCTTTTTTTCGCTGAGAACCGAGCCATACCAGGGTATAAATAAGCAAATGTAGATAAATGCGTCAGTGCCAAAACAAACTAATATCTTTATGCTTTATCGACGAGAAGAATCTTCCCGCTGGCCTCTAGATTGCAGCAAGCTAGTGGGGCTCGTGCTGAGCATATCTTAAAGATATCTCCCATTGATCCAACCCACTTCTTTGTTTACCAAGTTTAACTGAATATAGCTAGGTTCATCACTACTGTTAGTCATTCCCACCAGCTTGATCTCATAAACAAACTTAAACGATCATTTCTCAGTCCCAGGACATCAATTTCGCGAAGGTGACAACGAGAAGTGGATTGAATTGGTTTTTCTGATCGTGCTCTTAGGGATTTTTTTCTCATAACATTTGGTGCTGGCTGCAAGGCACTTGGCACAGAAGCTAAAATAATAAATACTCCGCGAACAAATTCACGGCAAGAACAAGCATTGAACAACCATGCATCAATGGCAATGCAACAATGTAACAATGACAATGCATAAATAATGCAAAACCTTCGAATTCCACGCCGCCACGCCCATGGTTATCGCTGTGCTGTACCGTTTTGTAAATTATGTCGTTGAGAAGGTACTGAAGCTGGGAAGCTCTAATCATGCAGGCTGTAATCACAGAAGACAACTTTGTAGGAATAAAATACATTTTAAAACATCATTCCTCCCATTTAATATGGGGTATCGGTGTTGTTTTGTATGCTTGTGAGGGGGAATTTACCCCAGCAATGTTGGCTTCGCTCCATGGGCGTAAGTTCTGAAAATTATTGAGAGACCAGTGACGCACCCATATTTGCGTCAAGGGGAGGGGGCAAACGTATTTGGAGGGGTCCAACTACTGAATAAAGTCTTCCGATTTCGACCACTATTTTGTCAAGGGGAACTTTTTAAATAAAATAATTAGTGATCAACTGAATTATCCTGTGTAGGGGCCTAATCTACCACTATCGTTTCTGATGCGTCGGTTTCAACCGTAGCACCCACAACCTGTTCAAATGTATTCTTTTGGTATTCCTTGATAAGTCACCTGGCACTGCTGAAATTACACCTGCACAAATCACTTTAGAATGTAAAATTTTAAAATTTCAGACATTCCAGTTCATAGTTCCCGGTCGCCACGACGCCAACGTTAGTGCACGTGCACACCCATCTTGCGCATTCGGCGCATTCGCCACACTTCGTGCGATGCTACGGATTCTGCTGGGCCTCCTACGCTTTGTTAATTGCTGCCACATGATAGACTTGCGCCATATCTGACGTGATAAAATGCTTCGCATGGGCGTTCGCTGCGAAAATTCGATTAATTAAATTCGATCATTAGTTCCCTTCTTACCATATTTTATGGTGAAGAAATGCGGATACCCGCTGAGCTTTGATGCACCTCATATCTTTTGATTAAACATGCTTCCAGGTTGGCTACCGAACCGAAGCCCTGCCTGAGTGTACTTCTTTGGACCCGTTTCGTATTTCTTCGTCTACGGATGTGTCTTAAGGCTCCAATTCATTTTTGTTAGAGGCCCAACGCATTTTCGAAACCCCTGCTCGTTTTGGGGTTTGTTGCCTTTTTTGCGCACCGAATTTTTTTTTTTTAGTTGTCGGGGCGCTTTCAAAGATCTCGATGTGTTTACTTAGTGCCCGGTATTTTTGTTCGTTTTGGGATCATGTTGCTTTTTGCGGCCCCAGCCTCTTTTCAGGCCCTTGTGCGGTCATATGGCCCCTGTGTGCCTTGAGAGCTTCCGGTGTGTTTGTTTTTTGTTTTTGTAGTGTTCCCGGTATATATAGTTATGGCTACAACGCATGTTTTTGGACCCTACCGCTTTTTACGAGACTGCGCTTTGAAGGGCCAGTCGCATTTTCGGTCCCCGTTGTGCTCTTAGGGTCCCGCTGTGTCTATTTGGGGCTTCTGACGCACATTTGCGGGGCCCCAGTACGATTTTGAGGCTTCGGTGCGATTTTTATCGGTCCCAGCGCGACTTATCGCGCCCAGACGCGTGGTTCCGGGACCCAACGCCAGTTATCTGAGCTCAACGAGATTTTTGTGGATCTCTTCGGAATTTTCTTTAACTTCCGAATCCCGCCCTGATTTTTCGAGTCCCTGGTGCCATGTTTTTGTATCTCACCTCGATTTTCTTCGAGCTCCGGTATGTTTTTCGATGCCGTACGCGATTTGTCAAGGCATCTGATGACATGTTCGGTGCTCCAGAACCATTGTCCTGACCCGGACTTTTTTTTACAATCCTCCTGATTTTGGAGGGCTCCGGCTTTATTTTTCGGATACCGATGGGACTTTGGGGGTCACACGGTGCCTATGTGGGGCCATAGACGCCAATTGTTGGCAGCCCCGACGTTAATTTTTGATGCCCAGACCAAATTTTTGGTACTACCGATGGGTCCGAGCGCGAAATTTTTGGTACTACCGAATTGTGGGTCCGAGCGCGAAATTTGGTGCGACCGGTTCGAGTTTGCGGGGCGCGTTGTACTTAGCTGTGACCCCAACGCGATCTTGGCGGTTCCTATTGCAGATTTTCGTGCCTCGGAGCGAGTTTTCTGGGGCCCGACGTATTTACTTTGAGCCCCTACGCGAATTCTGGTGGACCGACGCGAATGTTTGTGGTCCCAGCGCGACTTTTGGGGGCCTCGGCTCGATTCTTGGGAGCATATCCCTCTTAGGAGGGAGGGGCCATTTGTCCCTTTGATATGTCACTGCGGCCACCGAAGGAGTTCTATTTTTATATAGGTCCTTATGTGATATTTTTTGGGTCCTGGTACGATTTTTCGGTCTCCAGGTGCGATTTTTTCGGTGCCCTGACACGTTTTTTTTCCAGTGCCCAACGGGTTTTGCGGGAACTTTGACCCGATTTTTTGGGCGCAGAGTGACATTCCGATTGATAATTGATTTTTGGGGCAGCAGCAACCTTTGGGGTCCAGGCGCGACTTTTTGGTCCCCAGTGAGATTTTCGAACGCTGCGACGCGACTTTTTTAGTCCAATGTAATCTTTTGTGTCCCGACGTCATTTGCTTGGATCCCTAGCGCGTGTTTTAGCGACCTCGACACTTTGTGGGTGTCCAATACGTTTTGGATGCTTTTGGTGTCATTGTTAGGGCCCAAGAGTGATTATCCATGTCCGGATTGTTTTTCGTTGCCCCGGCTTCATTTGCGTCCAATTGATACTGTTGGGGAACGGTACGACTTATCGTGCCACTAGCGTGATTTTCATGATCGGCGCCCCCCTGTTTGACGGCAGGGGGGCGACTGCCCCCTGCCCCCCGGTGGCGACGCCCTTGCTCACGGCTTAGGAGAAAATACACAAATTTCATGTGCGTTGCAAGGAACATGAAAATACAGGAGCTAACGCCCAAATAGGGAAAGAAAAATCTGACTCATTTCGGCCGGACATGGTGAATACAGGACTAGAAACTGTTTGAAATGGTTCTTGTTTACTCTGGTAGACCATTATTGCCATGCGCGGATCCAGGCTGCAGGGTGGGACGCATATGGTGCAAAAGATGCCTTTTATCTGATCGTATTTGCAAGAAACAGTCGTGCATCTATGTCGACACCTCGTCGTTATGTCGTATTTCCGTCATTTAGCAAAACAAAAATGCTGATTACATGAAATGCATCTATGCAACAACGGCTTGACTGTTATTTGAGGTACTTTTATACTCATTTTAAGAAGATACATCCCTTATTTGTTTGGTCTGGAACCGCTCCTGCCCTGACGGCGAAGTGCAACACAAAATATCCCGAGGTGTCTCCAAGAAACCTGCTGGCCCAATCAACGCCAAATCGATAAGTGAAAGGGCCAAAATAACACCCAATATTTTATATTTTGATGAAAATAATTGTGTGGGATTATCTGATGAGCCGAATCCAGCTGTCCTATTCTTAGAAAGAGCAGATCAAAGGTCAAGAAGTTACAGCCTGAGGCATTTGTAATACGTCACCGAACAAGGGTGTCTTTTAAGGTGTTTAACTCAATATAGAACAATCCGAATTGTGCAAACGTATATATCGGTGAACTGACAATAATCCACTGCATCTTTTGGCTATTTCGGAATTTTCCTTTATTTGAAACGTGACACCATGACCTAAGGTCACGCGACCTATTTTAACTTTCGGAACAGTCGCAATGCGATCTTAAAAAAGTGCAAAACTGAAGTTCGACATTTTATCCTTCGAAGCCCGTAATTAAAATAAAATGGTGTGTTGCCCCTAAAACTACATACCGGCTCTAAATTACGCATGCATGGTTATTTTTGCGCTAGTGTATCATGGCCTGTTTTAATATGTCTCTAAAACGGTACATCACTGAAATATAAGCCTTTTCACGTTCAAGGCACGTGCTGGGATGCGAATGTTAGTTATCTAAGCCTGAATGTTGTGTTGCAGAAGTGTTCGAACACGTGATGTCAAAGATTAAAAAGAAATAAGAATTTCTGCAAATTGTGGTAGTAGACGATTTATAAGTTATACCTTGCGATGAATTACAAGGAGAGAGAAGCACCCACAACACAGCAATCGCTTTATGATCACCGCGAAATCCTTCGCACAACCATTTATTGCATCTCGAAAATAAAAAATATTTGAATGTAGTGAAATATCAGGAAGGGCACAACCATTGTGGCGCCGTGTTTGTATGTAAACTGTGTTTGTATGTAAACCGTGTAAACCGTGATTGCATGATGCACAACTGAACTTTCTAAGGATTATCCTCACGGACAAATCAGGAGAAGAGAGTGAAGGTGATTCAGCCCCAGATGATGACATGGATAATGAGATTAGGTACAAAGAGTGGATGAGCATGCATCAATGTGCACTCGTAGAAATAGTCTAGACCGAAGAGGAAAGCATGAGCTATTTGAGCCAGCAAACCGCGGAGCTGACCACACACCATTTTGTGGCTAACAAACAAGGTCAGCACTTCACCTACGCAAAGGCTACTGCCAAGGAGGGCGAAGCGATTGTCCAGTACGATTTCGCTGAAAATTATTAATTTGTGGTGCAGGATGTAGCTCGAGGCTTCCACTGGGATTAGTCCCTGTGTACGGGGCACCCGCTTGTAGTGTACTGGCATGAGGACGAGGTACTGTGCCATCAGAGCCGCTGCTGTATCTCTGACGGCACGAAGCACAGCACCGACATGGTGCATGCGTTCCTGTAACGGCTTATCCCAGAAATTCGAACCGCAGTACCTGACTTTCAAAAATATTTATTTTAGAGACGGCAGTGCTGCACAGTATGCGAATAAGCATAACGCATCATTGTGTGTTACCGTCAGACAGATTTTGGGGTACCCTGTGAGTGTTTTTTTTTGGCGCATCTCATGGCAAGAGCGCTTACGACGGTATCGGAGACACAGCCAAGCGTGCTGCCGCTCAAGAGAGCCTCGACCGCCCGCTTAACAACTAGGTGCTGACTGAGGAGGACATGTTTGAGTATATGTCGCACAAACTAGTCGGCGGCATCAAGTTCATAGTTGTATCAAAGCAGGAGGCAATAAACGTCACAACCCACCTCATCGAGCGCTTCTCGAAAACCGTCGCGGTGAAGGTAACACAGGGGTACCACAAGTTCGCACCCGTGGCCCACGGAACCGAAATAGTTAATTAACTGTCTACCGATGCGGGGCATGTGTTAATGATAGCTGGGTGAAGTGAGGCGAGTTAGTGTGCGCTCTGATACAGATTTTGTTGATTGATGTTATCGCAGTGACAGATCAGACAAATCAGTCTGAACTGGGATTCTGACAAGGTATTGGATGATCTGAAGATCTGTAGATCGTCACATTACATTACACTATAATACTGTACTGCAACACCTCATTGTATTGCATCGCATTGTGTAATTATGCTACTTGATTTTATTACTCTGATGTAGACAGCTCACGATCCAATTCGATTCATTTCAGTCTCAATGTGTTTCAATGAATGCGTCCGCGCCAAATTTGTTCTCAAACCGTTCACGATGAATGCTCTTACTCAGTCAATGACGTTCATCTTTTCGTTTCCAGGATGTGGGGTTGAAACATCAGAAAGTTGATGTTACAGTGGCTGGCGGTATTATAATCCATTCAGTGTTGTCGGTGAAATATGATCGTACATTTTTGATATGCTGGCATTGGTGCAGAAATATTTTGTGTAAGGTGAAAACGTTGATGTTTCTTTTCTCCCTGCAATTGACAATCTAGGATTTCACAAATCACCTTCGTCGCTCCTGCATTTCCAAAATAGCATTGTGACTGTCTCGAAGGTCAAAATATGTCACGTTATCTTAGGTCACAATTTCACGGTTTCAAAAACGCGTGAACAGAAATTTCGAAATTGACACAAGATGCAGAGGATCATGACGAGTTCAGCGATATGTAGCTTTGTGCAATTCATGTTACTCTTCATTGAGTTCCAGACCTCCAAAGAGTTCGGTGACCACTCAAATATGTCCGAGGCTATAACTCCTTAACCGTTGTTCCGATCTTTCTCAAGCGGCTAGATTGCATAGCGGCTAGATTATAGTGACAAACATACCCTATATAAGTATTTTCCTTGAAATATTAAGTGTGTGTTATTTTGGCCCCTTCACTTGTCGACTTGTAGAATGGGCAAGCTACTACAATTCGGAGGCATTTCTGCCATTTCTGTTTAGCCCTTGAACCCACGAGTTAGAACACTTGTGCAACACAACACTCAGTACCAGATGACTAACATTATCATCCCCTCACGTGCCTCGAACGTCAAAAGGCTTGTATTTCAGTAACATGCCGTTATAAACATATCATAACAGGTCACAATAAACAACACAAAAACAACCATGCATGCCTAATTCAGAACGGATATGTAGAGTTTTATGGGAAAAACACTATTTTGATGTTTTACTTCGAAAGACATAATATCGAGCTTCATTTCTGCACATTTTTCAAATCGCAATGTGACTGCCCCGAAAGTTAAGTTAGGTCATGTGACTTTAGGTCAAGATGTCACGATTTCAAAGAATCCGTAAGCGAAAATTCAGCAATTACCAAAATGGATTGCAGTGGATTGTTGTGAGTTCATCGATGTATGCTTTTACATAATTCGGATTGTTCTTCATTGTGTCAAGGACCTCAAAAGACACCATTGTTAGGTGGCATCTCTGAAATGCCAGAGGCTCCTTGACCATTGACCTGATCTTTCTAAAAATGGCACAGCTCGATTCAGTGCATCAGATAACCCCACATTGCACACGTCTCGTGCTCACGCTTTACTTCATAGGTGCTCTCTCACACAGTGCATAAGTACTAAAGGTGTTCTGGTCCGAAAATTGTCAGATTGATAAGTGTAAATGAGAAATTGGCATTATGCAATAAAGCTAAGGCAGCTTCCAGAACATTCCACTTACAAATCCGTTTTTTCTCACCATACGTTGTTGATTTTCCACGGGCAAAGAGGTCAAAGACTGAGACCACTTTGTGTCAGAATCCGCTCGCTACTTCATGAGGCTCAATTCCCACTAAGAGGTGTGGCGAGGACGAATTACATGCAAACTCCACCATGGGAACTCGCCTCACCCGAAATTAGTTTCTCCCTCGCTACTGCCCAGAAAGGGCATACTGTCCCAGAGCTTTTCAGAGCAGAGGCACTGGAGCTACTATAATTGTATTGCTGCTACTCTCGAACGTACACTGACTGATCCAAGACAGCCCATGAAACTGGTTGCGCATTTGTATGTCGGACAGCTACAATATCTTTTACTTTACCACCAGACGCGTCTGTGTACACTGCTGAGTTGGTTGCGATTATTAAAGCACCATGTTTTATTGAGGTTGGAGATGAAACCCTACATCTTATTTGAACAGACACGTTGAGTAGCCTTCGGGCCCTTCAGTCTTTTCAATCATCAAACCATTTTGTTCAAGAAATCCTATCACGTCTGACAGTATTGGGTAAAGCAGGCAAGAGGATTATCCTCTGTTTGGTACCGAGCCACACCGGCATCACTGGAAATGAGCTGGCTGACGCTGCTGCCAAGCGTGCCGCGCAGTCACGTACAACTCGAGCTCTGCCCCTCCCAGCCAGAGATTACTACGCAAATGTAAATGCTTTCGTTCAAGGGAAGTGGCAAGAAAGCTGGAACTCCCAAATTTTAAACAAACTCCGGTCCATCAAGCCAGTTCTGGCACCATGGACAACATCGCTAAGAAAACGTAGGAGAGAAGAGGTTATTCTGGCACGCTTGCGAATAGGGCACACGTATGCAACGCACGGTTACCTATTGAGAAGGAGGCCGCGCCACGCTGTTCTCGATGCGGCTCACCGATGACCGTTCGACATATACTGTTTTCATGCCCCAACTTCATAGTAGGACGAAGACGTCACTTCTGTTCCAATTTCCACTAATTGTCGTACTGTGATGTTTTAGGTGACAATTCAGAGATCAACCAGACAGGCCAAATATATCGATATCACTCGACTGTTCGGTTCGACGTAATCTATCCCTTCCAAAAATAGACTCATGCCACCTAATGCAATGTGAACGAACGGGTTATGGGCGCTACATAACCAGTAGCAGTTGAGGCGCCCCTAAGCCCAAATAATCAATAAATAAATAAATAAATCAATTAGCATTAGCAGGCACTAACCAGGGGGTCTGAACCATCACAACCCACGCCGGATCTGCAGCCATATGCAGTGGACATCAGATTGTCTTGATTTTTCTCGTTAGGCCCATTCCACGACAAATCGACAACACCCAATATTTTATATTTTGATGCAAATATTTATGTGGGGTTACCTGAAGCGTCGAATCCAGCTGTGCTATTTTAAGAAAAATCAAGTCAACGGTCAAGGAGTTACAGCCTCGGGCATTTCTGAGATGTCACCAAACAAGTGTGTCTTTTGAGGACCTTAATACAATGAAGAACAATCCGAATTGTGCAAAGGTATATATCGTTGAACTCACAATAATCAACTGCATCTTTTCGCTCTTTCGGAATTTTCGTTTACGAGCCATTTGAAATCGTGATATCGTGACCTATGGTAGCGTGACCTACTTTAGCTATCGGGACAGTCACAATGCGATTTGAAAAGTTCCGAAATGTAGTCCGATATACTATCTTTCGAAGGAAAAAAAGATTTTTCCCCTAAAAATCTACATATCCGTTCAAAATTAGGCATGCATGGTTGCTTTTGCGCTAGGTTATCGTGGTCTGTTTTAATATTGGTTTAGAACAGTATATTACTGAAATACAATCCTTTTGATGTTCGTGGCACGTTATGGGATGAGTAATCCCATTCATCTTGAACTGCTTGAGAACAAATTTGCGCGGACGCATCCATTGACACATGCTGAGCCTGAAATGAATCGCATTGGATCATGAGCCGTCTACATCGGTGTAATAAAATAAAGTAACATAATTACACAATGCAATGCAATACAATAATTTGTTACAGTACAGCATTATAATGCAATGCAATGCAATGATCTACAGATGTGAAGATCATCCCGTATCTTGTCATAATCCCAGTTCGGACTGACGATCTGTCACTGCGATGATATTGATCAACACAATCTGTATCAGCGCGCACACCAGCACGTCTCACTTCACCCAATTTCCTTTAACACACGCCCCGCATCGGTAGGCAGTTCATGAACTATTACGGCGCTGTGGGTCACTGGTGCGAACTTGTGGTACCCCTGTGTTCCTTTCACCGTGATGGCTTTCGGGAAGCGCTCGGTGAGGTGGGTCGTGACGTCCATTGCCTCCTGCTTTGATACAAATATGAATTTGATGCAGCTGGCTAGCTTGTGCGACAGATACTGAGCCATGTCCTCCGTCGTCAGTATCTGGTTGTTAAGCGGGCGCTTGAGGCTCTCTTGAGCCGCGGCACGCTTGGTTGTACCCCCGATGCCGCGCAAGCGTCCATGCCATGAGATGTGACAAAAAATCCACTCACAGGGTACCCCAAAATCTGCCTGATGGTGACACACATTAACGAAGTCATGTTTATTCGTATGCTGCCGTCTGTTAAATGTATATTTTTTGGAGGTCAGGTACTGCGGTCAGAATTTCTGGGATAAGCCGTTGCAGGAACGCATGCACCATGTCAGTGTTGTGCTTTGTCGTCAGAGATACAGCAGTAGCAGCTGATGGCACAGTACCCCGTCCTTACGCCAGTGCACTACAAACGGGTGCCCCGTACACAGGGACGAATCCCAGTGGAAGCCTGGGGCTACATCCTGCACCACAAATAAATAATTTTCGGCGAAATCGTGCTAGGAAATCATTTCGCCCTCATTGGCGAATTGTAGCCTTTGCGTAGGTGAAGTGATGGCCTTGTTTGTCAGCCACAAAGTGGTGTCTGATCAGCTTCACGGTTTGCTGGCTGAAATATCGCATTATTTCCCCTTTGGTCTAAACTATTTCTGCGAGTGTACAGCGATGCGTGCTCATCCACTGTCTGTACCTAATATAATTATCCATGTCATCATCTTGGGCTAAATCACCTTCACTCTCTTCTCCTGATTTGTCCGCGAGGAGAATCCTTAGAAAGTCCATCACCCCGTCTTCACCAGGACAGTCCTCACAGTTGTACATCATGCAATCACGGTTTTCAGTGTGCCACATACACATACATGCCACATACAGCGTGATCGAGGAGGTTACGATATTTGAGACTGGGAAGGCCGAGAGCGGATATGAGCAGTTTTGGGTTTTGATAAGTGCACATGCACACTGAGTGCGTCCCACTGCTGCCTGCCAAGACGCAATGCTTCGGACGAAGGGCAGCAAAGGTTAAGAAGCTTGTGCGAGGCTTTTCATAGTTTTGCTTGAAAAGGTCATATATATCTCACACATTTTCCAAAGCAAGCCTTTTCTGAAATCTACCTTTCGTTCCATCAACCTGTCGCACCGTGACACCGGTCGGTCTTGCCGAGACACATCCGGCTGATCTGATCGGACTCATAAAATAGCTTTGCTTTCACCTTGACTGCATCCGACACCCTCAGAAATTACCTCGCTTCACAGGCAGCATGTTCAGGGACAGTGGGCAGTGAGCACTGGGCACCCAAACACGGTGCCCTTCCTGATATTTCACTACATCCGTATAATTTTATTTTCGCGATGTAGTAAATGGTTGTGCAAATGGTTTCTTGGTTTTCGGAATGTGATTGCTATATTGTGGATGCTTCTCTCTCCTTGTAATTCATGGTAAGGTATAACTTATAAATCATCTACTATCACAATTTGGAGACATTTCTGCCATTTTGTTTAACCCTGGACCTCACGAGTTAGAACACTTGTGTAACACAACATTCAAGATCAGATGACTAACATTATCATCCCATCGCGTGTTTCGAACGCCAAAAGCCTTGTTTCAGCAATATACCGTTCTAAATACATATTTATGCAGGTCACGATAAACTAGCACAAAAAACATGCATGCCTAGTTCTGGTCGGATATGTAGAGTTTTAAGAGCATAACCCTATGTTAAAATTTTTGCTTCGAAAGATTCCATCCAACTTCATTTCTGCACTTCTTTAAATCGCATTGTGACTGTCCCGAAAGGTAAAATAGGTCACGTGACCGTAGGTCACGATTTCAAATAACCCGTAGACGAAAATTGTGAAATAGCCAAAAGATGCAGTGGGTCATTGTGAATTCACCGATATATACTTTTGCGCAATTAAGATTGTTCTTCATTGAGTTAAAGACCTGAAAAGACACCCTTGTTAGGCCGAGTTGTCGTCAACAATTCGCTCCCTGAGGAATGTATCCGAGTGTCCAGATTTAGTATACAACCCAATGCTCCAACATCTTCGCCTTGTATTTTTGCCGGCGACGAAACTGCCCGGACATGAAGATCAGGTTGTATGGCTCGGAGATTCCTACGGAGAAGGTGGTGAAATTTCTCGGCGTTCTTCTTGACAGCTGACTAACATACAGACATCATTTTAAAACGCTTAGAGAAAGGTGCTTTTAGTCCATGAATGTGTTGAAGGTGGTTGCACGAACCTCATATGGTGCCGATAGGTCAGCCCTGCTGCAATTATATCGCTCCCTGATTCGGTCCAGACTCGATTATGCATGTTTTGTCCACGACGGCGCAGCTTCGACCACAAAACGAGCACTGGTCATAATACATCATACGGCGCTCCGTATTATCACTGGTGCCTTTCGCACCTCACCCACTGTCAGTCTGTCCGTGGAGGCCAACGAACGATGCCTCTCTATGCGTCGGGAACTTCTCGACATGCGATATGCATGTAAATTGCGTCAGTTTCTGAATCACCCAACATACTGTTCAGTGTTCTCCAGACGCACTCTGGCTGTGTTCAGAAGAAGAAGACATGTTAGCTCTCTCAATTCTGTGCTAGGATTCATGCTCTGTTCGAGGACAGCGGCATAAGATTACGCGGTGTGATGCGCGTCGGATAGATAGAAGTCCCTCCCTGGACTCTGACCTCACCCCATATTGACGTATCGCTGTCAAGTTTCAAGAAGTGCGAAGTCATTCCAGAGGAATTTATACTTCGGGTGCTGGAATTGATGTCTTCTTACCGTCATTTCACACACACCTACACCGACGGATCCAAGACAGTCTGGTGTTGGATGTGCGTTTGTGAAGGGGACAATCGTTGGGACGTTCTCCTTACCGCTACACTCATCTCTGTACACATCTGAGCTGGTTGCACTAGACAAGGCACTTAGCTTCATTGAAACTTGTGATGACACGCTGCATATAGTTTACACCGATTTACTCGGTAGTCTTACGACTCTAAGTGCGTTTTATCCATCGAACCCGTTTGCACAAGATATTTACGTAGGCTTAACACTCTGACCTGTGCTGGGAAAACAGTTGTGCTATGTTGGATTCCGAGCCACGTGGGAATTTGTGGAAACGAGGCCGCTGATGTTGCGGCGAAACTAGGTGCACGGGTACCGTGCACACGTTCCCTGCCTCTCCCTGCGAGAGACTTTTACTCGGGTGTGAAGGGATTTATTCTCAGGAAGTGGCAGGGAAGCTGGGACTCCCTGGCAAACAACAAGTTGAAAACTGTAAAGCCCTATATTGGTGACTGGGCGTCATCCTCGCAGCAAAACAGACGTCTCGAGGTTTCTCTATGTCGCCTGCGTGTGGGACATACCTACGCGACACACCGGTATCTTCTGGGTGGTGGCGAGACGCCGCTGTGCCCGAGGTGCACTGCACCAATGTCTGTGCGACACATTTTAATTTCATGTCCCCGGCTTGCCCATGAACGGAGACGTCACTTTGGTAGTTTCTCTGTCTCGCTTCGGGAAGTATTAGGGGACGAGTCTGACATTGTTCACTCGGGACAACTTTTTTAAATTCCTCTTCGAAATTAAATTGTCAGTGATTTTTCGCTGGTCATTAACACGCTGCTGTATACGTGGATAATACTAGTTTTATCCTGGAACAGATCTGACATCGTCACTTATAACTAGTTCTCAGATTTGACGTCTACTTGCCTCTATGTCTAAATGACTGTGTTATGGGCGCTATATGACTTTTGCAGTCGATGCGCCCCTAAACTACAATAACTAACCAACTAACTAACCCTTATTAGATGACATCTCACAAATTCCCGAGGCTATAACTCCTTGACCGTTGACGTGATCTTTCTAAAAATGGTACAGCTGGATTCGGCGCATCAGATAACTCCACACAAATATTTTCACCAAAATATAAAATATTGAGTATTTTTTTTCCCTTTCAATTGTCGATTTTTCCTTGGAATGGCCTATTCCATATGGCGGTCTTGGCCAATTTAATTCGGTTTGGTTTAAAGAGCACACTCAAGAAGAGCTTGAGTGGATTTCACATGGACGTATTGTGACATATTGGTACAAAAGACTATTTCTCTCTATCTCTATACTATTTCTGTACTATCTCCCTTCGTTCTTGTTGTGATTTCAATTTAGGCTGGTTGTGTTAAGTACGTTCCGTCGTGATCCCTCTGCCTACCCCGCCGATCCTCGATTCCTCTGGCAGCGATATTGACATGCAGATCCCAAGACATCCGCCTCCAGTTTACAGTTAGGTGTCATTGCGGTCGGTTCGAGGTCAGGAATCCACCATAGGTATCAGTCAAATGTATCCACCAATGGATTTACCAACAGCCGCTCAGGCAATCATCTGACATAGTCGTTCTCAATACAATGCCATAAATATCCGTGTTTCGTGCCTATTAAACCACTCGTTATATCCGGCTATGCCTAGCCGTCACAGTCGGAACGCAGACATGACGTCATAACATATATAGCCAATGGGCAGCTAGCGGATCGGCCCTTGAAATCGATTAATCAATCTTCGTGTTTAGCTAATTATGCGGTTCCTAGTGATTAAAATAGTCGTCATCATGGTTTTCATCGTTCTTCAACCCCATATAACTATACATGCAAGTTTCCAAAGAGAGTCCTACTTCATTCATCAGCAGCACGGGACATATCGAAAAGTTATCGGCTGGATTGAAACATTGCTAAAGGGAAGGAAACAAAAGGTAGTAGGAAATGGATATCAATCTGAATGGAATAATTCTGGTTGGTGTGGCTCCGTTCTAGATCCTCTTCTATTTATAATCGTAGTGAACAATATTGAGGTTAGGCTGAGGAATAGGCTGCTCATATTTGCTCATCATATCAAACTGGTAACAATGGCTACGCGGCCGGTCTTCTGGCATGGACCCGGCCGGTCGGCCGGTCGGCCAGTCGGCCGGTCGGCCAGTCCGCGGCCTTTTTGCGGCCCGCCGGCCGCCCGACCAGAGACGTTTCCCCGGTGCGCTTATCGATGGGGTGTGGGTTATCAGCGATGGATAACACACATGCCAAATCGGACGTACCGGGGTGTGCGATGGAGAAGGCAGGCTTCAGCAGGGGAAGGGGTGGACGGAACGATGATGTGTACCTCACGCCACGTTTGCCACTGCCATCTGTTGACAGAAAACGGAGACACAGCGGCACGATTTCACCGCCAGTGCTTCGCTGGCTCCTCTAGCGGACAACTGAGGAACTATTTTTGACATTGTGAACTTTGGTACTAAATTAACCTTGGACGTTATGAACGCTCCCTCTAAAGCCAGTTTTGGAGGTTGTGATCGTCGGACGTTATGAACTCTGGACGTTGTGAATGCACCCTGTCCGAGACATTTTGGACTTTTTCGGACTTTATTTCGCATTTTGGACGTTATGATCCTTGGACGTTGTGAGCTTTGGACGTTATGAACTTTGGCACTAAATGAACCTTGTATGTTATGATATTGTCCCGGGGCAGATATGGCCATCATGTTCCTTTCAGGTTCATAATTTCGTGTTCGTTTTCAACCACTATATCCCTCTAAAAGCAGGTTCGGTTCTCTAATGCTATTTGGCATGGCATGCATATGAACACCTATCATGTAATGTTTTAAAGTTATTCGTTAATTACATACATGTCTGCCAATTCGCGTGTCAAATCAATGGCATGAAACCTACCCATTGCTGTTATGCTGTGTGCGTCACCTAGTAGCTGGCTGTTAAGTTAATGTACTGTTCAGCAGCTGACTGTTACGCAAGTGTGCCACCCAGCGGCTGCCTGCCACGTTAATATACCGCTCACCAGCTGGTTGTTGCGTTAATATACCGCTCACCAGCTGGTTGTTACGTAAATGTACCGCTCAGCAGCTGACTGTTGCGTTAATGTAGCACCCAATAGCTGCCTGCCACGTTAATATACCGCTCACCAGCTGGTTGTTGCGTTAATATACCGCTCACCAGCTGGTTGTTGCGTTAATATACCGCTCACCAGCTGGTTGTTGCGTTAATATACCGCTCACCAGCTGGTTGTTGCGTTAATATACCGCTCACCAGCTGGTTGTTACGTGAATGTACCGCTCATCAGCTGAATATCACGTTAATGTACCACCCAATAACTTCCTGCCACGTTAATATACCGCTCACCAGCTGGTTGTACGTTAATGTACTGCTAAGCAGCTGGTTGTTACGTTAATGTACCGCTGAGCAGCTCACTGACCCGTTAATGTGCCGCTCACCCGCTGGCTCTTACATGAGTGCGCCTGCCGCCGTCTTGCTTTTTCGTGTTTTCAGGCGAGCCGTTGCTTTAACTGTAGTTCGTTGCGTTCTCCCTAGGTGGCGATCGCCTGTCCACCACTGCCAAAACACATCAACGTGGCTATGGTGTACACGGATAGCTTTGACAAGGTGCTGCAAATCATGCGTATGACAAAAGAACATCTTGGGGAGCTCGTCTCCGCTTGCGAGTTCATGGATAATGTGAGTAGATCCAGACGTGCACTGAATTGAGATGATGTTTCAACCATGTTTCAAAAGTTATTGTAGTGTGTATTTCTAAAATTTTGGATTCCAGCTTCGTGAATATCGACTTTTTTGTCAGTAAGTATATGCCTGGAAGCAGATGCAGTATTTAGTCGCAGCAAGTTCTGAGCTGTCCGATAGGCACCTGAGGAGCTCCATGACATTCAAATAATGTGA
Source organism: Ashinkailepas kermadecensis (assembly GCA_034440615.1). NCBI lineage: Eukaryota > Metazoa > Arthropoda > Thecostraca > Neolepadidae > Ashinkailepas > Ashinkailepas kermadecensis. The sequence goes on along the minus strand of JAOTOM010003003.1, from coordinate 112,339 downwards.
GCCATTTGGTATCTTCTGCTGAGTGCAAGGTGGAACTGAAAACTAATATGTTGTCCATGGTTACCTGTTTCATCTCAATATATATGGTATACAAGAATCCTGACACCGAGTTGTATTCATTTCAGATATACATAGCATGCACTTAGCTATCTCTTGGTCATTCCAAGCAATTATGTATGCTTGTTTGGATTATAATGAAACATGATCAGAAATATCAGTGTAACCATGTGTTCAGTATTACCTTTCCCATATGATGTCTGGACTTAAATGAATACATTTGCGACAGTGACGATGCTCCCAATGCTAATAGTGTGTTGAGGTGATGGACAGACAACGGTGACTATGCTCACAATGGTAACAGTGTGTTGAGGTGATCGCCAGACAACCGTGACGATGTTCCTAATGGTAACAGTGTGTTGAGGTGATGGCCAGACAACGGTGACTATGCTCACAATGGTAAGTGTGTTGAGGTGGCGACCAGCTGACAACGTTGACTATGCTCACAATGGTAAGTGTGTTGAGGTGGCGACCAGCTGACAACGTTGACTATGCTCACAATGGTAACAGTGTGTTGAGGTGACGACCAGACAACCGTGACGATGCTCCTAATGGTAACAATGTGTTGAGGTGATGGCCAGACAACGGTGACTATGCTCCCAAGAGTAACAGTGTGTTGAGGTGACGACCAGACAACCGTGACGATGCTCCTAATGGTAACAATGTGTTGAGGTGATGGCCAGACAACGGTGACTATGCTCCCAAGAGTAACAGTGTGTTGAGGTGACGACCAGACAACCGTGACGATGCTCCTAATGGTAACAATGTGTTGAGGTGATGGCCAGACAACGGTGACTATGCTCACAATGGTAACAGTGTGTTGAGGTGGCGTCCAGATGACAACGGTGACTATGCTCCTAATGGTAACAATGTGTTGAGGTGATGGCCAGACAACGGTGACTATGCTCCCAAGAGTAACAGTGTGTTGAGGTGACGACCAGACAACCGTGACGATGCTCCTAATGGTAACAATGTGTTGAGGTGATGGCCAGACAACGGTGACTATGCTCCCAAGAGTAACAGTGTGTTGAGGTGACGACCAGACAACCGTGACGATGCTCCTAATGGTAACAATGTGTTGAGGTGATGGCCAGACAACGGTGACTATGCTCACAATGGTAACAGTGTGTTGAGGTGGCGTCCAGATGACAACGGTGACTATGCTCACAATGGTAACAGTGTGTTGTGGTGACGACCAGACAACCGTGACGATGCTCCCAATGGTAACAAGGGGACGAGTGGTCTAGGGGTAAGATGCTCGTCTCACAATCGAAAGATTGTGGGTTCGAGTCTCACCTGCCGCTACTCTTCGCCCGCGACCAATCTGCGTGAGAGATTGGCGACGCTATATGACTCAACGGTCGACGTGTCGTAAAACAAATAACCAACCAACCCAATGGTAACAGTGTGTTGAGGTGATGGCCAGACAACGGTGACTATGCTCCCAATGGTAACAGTGTGTTGAGGTGACGACCAGACAACAGCGGTGACGATGATACTTCCCCGGCGGCGGCAGGAGGCTGTGATGTCTGTGAAGAAGTCATTCCTCAGCGTGTGGGGCGTGCCCAGCAAGCCCTACTACGTGCTGATCGAGACGGCCGGCCAGTGCGACGTGCACGACGAGGAGAAACTCGTGGGGCTCTTTGACGCGCTGAAGAGCAAGCACCTCATCATGGACGGCCACATCGGGCCACTCAACTACGACGACCCCACCTTTGTGGAGGTGCCCGCGGGATATCTGGGAATTAGTCGTGACCGATGCATTGATGGTGCATTTGAGTATTGTTGAGGAATACTGGCTTGAGGGTGGGACGAGATTATGACTTATGAAGTCGATGTTTTGATGTTAAAAACAATGGTGCTCTTACTATGTTGAGTTCCCTGTCTGAGATAGAGAAGTGCCGAGTCATGGACAAATTGTCGACCCTCACCCATACCCCGATAAACTGATGTCTCCATACCTGGCAGTTACAATCTGTCACTCACGGTGAACTAAACAGTGCATGCTAGACTGACTGGTAATGGAATATGATAGTGCCGTGTATTGTATGACAGAGTTACGATACGTCCGACCTGGCAAGCTGCCACACGGCGTCTTGATAATTATTATATCACGTTCTTACACAGTTTGGTGCCCTTGTGCAGTGTACACCAATTGCGATGTTTGACTCGTTTAGCTTTGGCGGAAAGTTGTAGCGTCATAGCCTTCAAAGAACACTCACTTCAACGTACTACGAGCAGTTCGTGAACCTGTCCTCGCCATGCAGTGAACATATCGCAATATGTATCTAAAGGTATCCAATTATTATTCCCGACTCAAGTATTCCGTTAACTATCACCGACCTTCGACAACAAAAGTCACAAATAACTAGGTAATAACACAGCACTAAATGTATCACATAATGCTGTGTTCCTGGCAGCGACTATGGAACATCAACACCAAGATACTGAAGGCGCTGTCTCGCTCTGGCAACGTGTATCACTACGACGTGTCGCTGCCTCATTCCAAGCAGTACCCACTTGTGGAGAGCCTGAGGAAGGACCTTGGCCAGAACATCAGCAGGGTGAGTGACCGACAGGAATGTTACGCTGATAACAAATCTGCGTTGTTTTCGTCGCATCAAGCATTCCATCCTTGTGTTAGTGCTTCACTTTCGTGTGCATTTCTTCGAAGTTCGACGTGAGTGAATCCAAACAGTGAATTGTGAGACGTATCTTAGGGACTGTTACAAAGCCCAATAAAGCATACATAACATGCAGATTTTTAAATAGCGTTCGATAATAAATGCAAACACGCACGCACAAGTACACACAATGTATGCATTTACTTACATATATGCATAAGTACGTCATGGTTGCATATGCATCTGCTACTGAAACATGACTTCTGCTGTAACCTGGTCTGGCCCCCATGGCTTATGGAACCTTTGACCCCGCCCTACACACTTTTAAGCATCAGTTCGCTCAGGTCAGATGGCTCGTAGCGTTCTGAGCTGGCCGCTCACTGTGACTGGGTCTGATGGCAGGTTGCCAGTTTTGGCCACCTGATGGACGGAAACCTGCACGTGGCTCTGGTGTCTGACACGTACTCACAGCGAGCCGTCGAGACGCTCGACAGAGTCATCACGAAGTACGTGACGGCGGCCGGCGGCGCCGTGTCCGCCGAGCTCGGCTGCGGCTTTAAGAGCAGGTGGGCTGCACGTCTTGGGAGGTGGCCTGGATGACTGAGGAGGAACTGGCTCTCAGGTTTAAGAGCCAGGGTATCTCCTCCGTCTACAGGCCACCCACCCCAGCACACAAACAAGACGCATACACTCTCATACTGACTTTCAACACAAGACAACCACCCACACACGTTAAAGCCGGCACAAGGTGACGCCACGAGCACCCCTCCCTCGACGCTGTCTGTTCTGTCAACGCTACGGACACTCGAAGGGGGGGGGGGGGGCACGACACAACACCCACATGCGCAAACTGTGCCGCACCATACGACACAAACACATGCAACAGCTGCGTCGGTTGCGGCGGAGACCACACCTCCCGGGACAGGGCCTGCTCTCGGTAGACAAGGGAGAAAAAGATTCTCCGTCTTGTCCACCTTGAGGGCTGGGCCCTGCCGCGAGCAAGGTCGTGGGTCAACGACCAGCAGCCGACGCAGCCCACACAGCACCACAAGGCGTCCACGCGCTCTACACAAACACAAACATCTCATACGACTCCACCACGCACCAAAGCAACACAGACAGACCCAGCAATCATAATCAGGCCGCAAACCAAAGCACAAAACACCACACAAGCACCAAAAAATCCTCGACACTACTCACCCACCCACTCAACACAGGCACCACCCCCAGTACCACATCGCGGAACACGCACACCATCACCAGTACCAGGCCCATCAGGACCATCACCAGTACCAGGACCATCAGGACCATCACCAGTACCAGGCCCATCAGGACCATCACCAGTACCAGGCCCATCAGGACCATCACCAGTACCAGGCCCATCAGGACCATCACCAGTACCAGGCCCATCAGGACCATCACCAGTGCCAGGCCCATCAGGACCATCACTAACACCCCACGCAGTACGCAAAAGCCTACGCTTTCGATTCGAGACACTCAGACTCAGACGACAACAATTCAGACAACACCATTTCCACTTCCCACGGACCTACAACGCGAGCAAACAACAAACCAAACACCACCTCTACCAACAATAAACCACACACCCGCGCCAAAACCTCTCGACACTGAACAACATCCTAACAACTCCCTTCACTTAGTCTCTCCCTACTCTACCCATGATGTGTAAAAGATATTAAAAAATGGGAAAAAAGCAAGACAAAAACAAAATAAAAGGCAAAAACCAGAGAATAAAATGTTTAACAAAAAGGCCCAAAGCAGCGTATATGTGTAAGCATCATTCTTGCAATGTTCACGAACGGCGATAACCCGGCTATACCCCCCACTCTACACCCCCTACGGCACCGTCCGGACCACTTCTAACAACCCATCTCTAACCACCTAAACAGCCGATACCACCTGTTTGTTTGTTATTGAGTTGTACCAGCCTGCCACCTTTCAGTGATATCGGCTGTTTACGTCCGTGTAGATTCGTTGAGTAGTGATGGTCCGCACGGTGCCGGAGCGTAGTTGGGGGTGGAGTCGGGTCATCGCCGTTCGGTTAACAATGCAAGAACGTACATATCATACACTATCATACATGGGTCTTTTGTTTTGCTTTGGCCGTTTGTTTTGTTTGTTTGGTTGTTTTTTTCCATCTTCCCCTCCCCAATCCCCTCTTGCACAACCGATCCTGCCCTACCTTGAGCTGCAACCAGCCCCGCATTGCCAATCTTATAACTTAGCTATGATATCTGAATCAGGGTTTATGATAACGAAATGGCCACTGCCAGTTGCTTGGGGAACGGCCGGTACGGAAGATCGATTGCTCTGTGCTGCTATGCGTGAGGCTAAGCTTAAAGTACATATCGGGCATTTTGGGAAATTCTGCAGGACCTTCAGCAATTATAGACCTCTTCACTGGTTAAAAATTGGGGTCATCTCAATGATTGTTAAAAAAGTTTTGAGCATTGGTAGGTTTGTCAGAGCCTGGCAGGTCATTCGAGGTGCAACCGGTGTCGCTGAAGCTTTCCGTACTGCACATTGAGCCGGCTTCACAATGCCTCTGAATTTGTAACCTCCGTCTCTTCGTTCTGAGGATAAAGGAAGGGCGTTCCAACTACCACCATGAAATAATTCGTAACGCGATGGCCAGAGTGCTATGCTTACTGTACGCTCGCTTCTTCAGAAACCTGGGCGCCTACTGCAAGGATAAGGTGGAAATGAAGTTGATGCATCAGATGAAGAGATTGCTGGACCCGCAGGGTATTATGAACCCGTACAAGGTGTTCCCGGACGCGTAGGGTTCCTCAGAAGGGTGAACCTGTTAAGAGCAGCCCGAGACGATGCGACAGTCAGCAAAGTTATTTCCATGCCTGGTGATATTGTTGAGCATAGAGGAAAATAGTCATCGGCGAGAACAAACCAGACAACACATCAGCTTTGCTCGCACGTCAGGAGTGGTCAAATGGTGCTCAAGAAATGCTGTTGGCGAACACAGTGTTCATTAAACGTCATCCCTTGCCTAAAAATACATCAGCCGCAGATTGGTCACGGTCCCGCACTTGCATACCGTTGGAGTTCTGGGCGGTTGCTGTTTCGAACCACTGTTGAGTCGACTGAATGGTTACGCTGTGAATACATGGCGAGCTAAAGGCGCGCTGTGTCGCAGTCGGCGCTGCACAATGCCGCTGTCAACATTGTACTGCACCGCTGTACCCCGTGCGGCTGCCAGCGCTCTATTGTTCAATAAGGGAGTAGTGGCTGCAAGACACTGATGCCTGGTATCCGGCTGCAAAATATACGATACAACATGCCTGGACTTTCGAATATTGCTACGTACAACAATGACTCAGTACTGGAAAGTACGCGGAGGTCAACACAAGCGCTATGCATCACACATACACACACACACACGCACACAGACACACACGCACACAGACACGCACACACGCACATGTGTGTCACACAGAGACACACACACACACACACACACACACACAGACAGACACGCACACGCACACAGACAGACACACACACACACCCAGACACAAAAAAGGCACACACACCCAGACACACACAAAAAGGCACACACGCAGACAGACACAGTCGAAATCAACCGATACTGCGAAACCGGCGTGTGGTTAAATGGTCAAAATCCCAGATTCGTCTCGTCTCCAAGCTGGAGCAATAGTGGGGTCATGTGTCTCCGGGACAATGGACAAGTTTCTTGTCTGAACACGCCGTGTTTTTTTCTCAAGTTTCAATAGCTATTTTAAATTTTAAAGACTGGTGGCATTTATTTATTTCTAAAAAATCCCTAAATTACTTCAATAACTCAAAGAAGCACCTCAGAATGTCACGCCTCGTGATTGGTTAAAATATTTGTGACGTCACATCTGTAGAGCTCAGCGATGCTTGATTGCCGCCCATTATATCTTCCATTTGGGAAGCTGCCAGTTCGAAATAATCTCAACAGTTTTAGCTTGGATCACATCCGATAGTCGGGGGCAAATGGATCGTAGAAAACGGCGCTATTATTCTTGTTTATGCCGATGTATACAAATGCAACTACAAGTAAGCCAGAAGCAATGTTTATTGGTCTCCCGACGGCCGACAAGGTGAGGACGTTGTCGAACGATTTTGCACGCCGAGACAGTCTGCTGATCTCTGCTAGTGGCCCCCGCTTGCTGCGACGAACATTTCTACGTATTCTACTGGTAGACATGCGTACGAGTATTTTGATAGGCGTGGGCACGCTTAAGGATGAGGGGGGGGGGGAGACTGGAACCAGAGTACCTTCCTCAGAAGTGTAAGCATTGACGTTCTTCACATCAGGGTTTAGCTTGAAAACGGTGATTTTATCTTCCATCTTTGTGAAAACTCCCACAAAATAGAAGTATACTTTTTACAAAGAAGGGAACTGTGACTTCTTAGTATCCATCTTGTCGAAAACATGGGTGTCCACAGACCTTTCATATTATCATGAAGTGAAGAGAATTGACATTTTATAGCTGACTGCAGCATGCTGAAGATTTCAAGACATTTGGCAAATTTGTGCCATGTAATGTTTGAATTCTTGGCATTTCTTTTTCCAGCGCAACGTTCATGAATGTGGTCAGCATGATGTGGCTGCTCGTTTTCTCTGTAAATGCATACTTTTCAGTTGGCTGTCAAAATAACACCAAAAGTGGGCTTGGAGATGGGTAATATAGGAAAAAAATAATGAAAAAATAAAAAGTGTAGCATAGCCTAACCTCCCATGGAAAAAAATCACAAAATTGAAGCAATTTTTCTCTTAAAACGTTGCATGTGCAATGTAACATGGCATAAACTGTCTAGGAATTTTTTTGTATTCAAGATAAAAACCTAACCAAACCTGACATGGCCAAACGTAACCACTTTGCTTCATGCAGGTAAAATGTATGCACAATTTGTCTCTTGAATACCTACACCTGCAGGTAGCTGATCATGTCGGCCTACACCGACTGATAATTGATTGCATGAACTACACACATGCACAATGTATATATCCCTGCAAGTAAGGTAATTAAAATTCAACAACATGCCTGGCATTTCATGTAACGATCAACCTGAAAACATGTGTACCTTGTCAAAAATCCATAGTATATATATCCATAGTGTATATAAAAATCATCCCTGCAATTTGTCGTTTGATAGCAGTCCTTTTTTTGCGATATCCCAATGAACATCATCAATATATTGCAGTAATTGGAGCATGAATCTTACCCACTCTGTTCCATCACAATACTGCTTGAAGGTATGCTATGACATCTGCTGAACTATCACAATACACATGTGCGTTTCAACTGCATCTATATGTATTTGGCCATATATTTTACCAATCATGTGATGTGAGATGTGCAATATTCACAAATTAAAATGAACTTGGCATGCTATTCATTGATCATTTATCAAGTACTTGCATTGGGATGCAGCTTGCAGCTTAACCCACTATGGAGTGCCAATTATGGAACTGGGTATAAACAGCTTCTGTTTTGCTGAGGGGAAGCCATGGTGTTCAGCTGAGTCACACATAATTTATGTTAATTTCACTTCCATTACTTTACTCATTTTTCCCATAAATATAGTACAATCTTTTGCTGTTTGTACGCACGGCATTGTGCCGGATTTTAAACAAGAATGTTAGTTCCTGTATTACCACCATAACAGACTACTTACCCTTCCAAGCGTCATATTTTCGTAACAATTGGTAACATTTCAGTATCACAAACCCTTGCCTTAGTATTCATGATGCGAGTCGGTTGAAAAACTTTGCATGGAACAATCCACTGTATTCCCTGTGGTTCCCTGTGTGTTTCAGGCTTGGCCGCTTCGAGACCACCACATATGTGACGTCATTGCTACGAGAAGGTTTTGAAATCGATGGCAACCCCCAAGTGCAATTATTAAATTATGCTGTAAATGCTTCTCCTGTGACAAAAACATTTCAGTTTTGTTTACGACGTATTATCGCCGGTTTTTTCGGAACCAAAAACCCATCACGTGAAACTTGTCCATTCTTAGTAGTGGTATATACATAGTATATATCTGAATATATTCCCCAAAGTGCGAGCAGTTTCGGAAGAGTGGTGAGGGGCCCTAAGCAGGGATAGTGCCCTCTTCAGATGACCGCACCTCACCTGGGCCACATCCGGCGCCGCCGCATGCTACATAAATTGTTCCTAAGTGACTTGACGGGGACCACCCCATTTGCTGTGAAAAGGCGCGGTAGTTTTTTTTGCCAGACTTGCTTCGAATGTAAGACACCGATCTGGAACACTGCTTTGCTAATCACGGGCAACCGTACGAAGAATTTCTTCTGGTGACCATTGATTCCATCATTATTTATCTACTGCCACACTACTTTTGAATTTCCGTTACAGACAGCTAACATATTTCGACGCATCTCCCCTTGCAAATAAATGTCCGCACCGGTTTTTTTTTTGCATAGAACTTAGCCTAATTCTGCTGAAGTCTAGTATAGTCGGTTAGTAGGCATAGTGCCACCAAACGAATGTTTGTCGGAGTGCTACCGGTGGTGTGTCTGCCAAGAGTCCCAGAGACACGTGAACTCGCGACACGTGAACACGAGCTCGCGAACCCAGCATCGATCCCACCTGAGGATGGATCGGGTCGGGAGGAATGGATCGACAACTGGCGTGAGGTGGTACCACGGTGCGGCCTGCCGGGCCTACTCGATCCCTCCGGGCGAGACAATATTATAGGAGTATACTGAGCGCATGTCCGTGGGTGATTTTGCGGGTGGGAGTAGCTATTTCGTAACATGATCCTATATCAGGACAACGGCATACTACCCATCTGTCCGAACATAAAATGGGTTCGGGTCGTGGTAATTCGCGCAGCTGTACTTCAACAGTGACTTCTTTGGAACATGTTCTCCATGGGGTCTTAGAACTCGTGTTGTTTTCGGCCACGGTTATCATATCGGGGCGAGAGGGAAGTCAGCTAATGACCGATAAGACTTTCGTGTGCTCCATCCATGGTATGAGAACCACGCGATACGTGCATTTGCGCACGTGGTGCCCGCACTCCCCTTTCTAGGTCTATCTGTTGAAGCTATGTTCACAATATCGTGCTGATTTTTATTGTTGCTTGAATACATATCATGTATGCTTGATAAGGTTACATATCAGTATAAAATAAGATTGAGATAAAGCCATAAGATACATTTCTTTCCGCGAGAGGAGACGATATTCAGTACATGGTGATGTGTTCACGTGCACGTTAACTTTTTGGTGCACTCGCGGTCATACTGGACGCCAACGGCTCACAATATTCGGACGTGACAGGCCGAATGCGACCACACAAGACATCTCCAGTGAGCACTGAATTTCAATTGCAGTGCAATTGCAATTGCAGGCAGGGAATTCGGGAAGACAGAGAAGAGGAGAGAAGAGGCTTGAGAAGATCCAGTGAAGATCCAGGTAGTGTCGGCCCGAAACATATGGTCGGGCGCACTACTGGTAAGGGTTCGTGACCCAAGCCAGGCCAGGGCACTCCTCCATCTCAGCCATTTCCTGGCCTACCCTGTTGAGGTGGTAGTCGCGGACCGCCTCAACAACTCATTCGTGACTGTATGCCCCGGAGCTGGCACACCTCCCAGAGGAGCTCCTGGAGGAGCTGACCCCCCAAGGGGTATGTGAAGTCGTAAGACTTGGACGCCCCTCCGCCTCAACCCCAGCCCGCTGCTCAAAGTGGGGTATAGGTCGCTGGTCCCGCCGACACATCTCTACGCTGGGTATCTGCGGTACCCCACCGCCCACCCGCTGCCCCGTGTTCCCAGGTGACCGAGCACTTGCTCACTCCCTCCAACCCCGCACCGGCCTTTCGCCCTACTCCCGTCGCAGGCGTCTCCGCCTCCCCCCACCCCCCGGAGTCGAATGGCTGCCGCGCCCCCTCGGGATCGGGCCTCCCCGCGCCGCCCCTCCAGGACCGGCCCGGTCCCCCCTCTCCCCATCCACCCTCTCAGGCTCAGGCCTCCCCCGCGACGCCCCTTCAGGACCTCCCCTGTCCCTCCGTATCTCCATCGCTGCCCTCACAGGACAGCCCTGACCCCCTTCGCCCCCTCAGGACTCTCCCAGGGACCCAGAGCAACCAGCAACACCAGAGTCGTCCGATTATGAATCGGACGACTCTGTCTCACCATCACCGCCACACACGCGGCTGCGCGAGCGTGATCAAAACCATTAATGCAGACACCCATCACTGAATTCTTGCTCCAATGAAATACGAGGTCACTCATATCCCATTGGACAAAATTCAAGGAATATATCATCAAAAATATACCATTGATTGCCGCCGTTCAGGAGACCCAATGGCGCGACAATGACCCATATACTTTTTACATCTTTGGTTATACCCGCTATACCCACAACACAAATTCTACACCCCGCGGCGGCGGAGTTACCTTATTTATCTCAGACACCCTCCTCCATCGTCAGATCAACATTGATAATAACCTAAATTGTATTGCTGTTTCTGTCCAAATTGCACAACTAGAGCTCACTATGCTCTCTTTCTCTCTTTATCTTCCCCCTTCTCATACGCTATCCTTAACTTCTGTGACCAACCTCTTCGGTCTTCTTCCTCACCCCTGCCTGGTGCTGGGTGACCTTAACGCCCACCAACAGGCATGGGGCTGTCACACCACATACCCTCGCGGATACCACATTGAAACACTTCTCAACACCCACAACATGGTCTTTTTAAATGACCAAGCACCCACACACAACACCGACATCGCCCCGTACCATCCATCTGCCATAGACCTCTCTTTGGCTTCGGCCTCCATCTCACCCCACCTTTCTTGGCACGTACAACCCGACCCCTTTTTAACGATCACTTTCCCATTCATATCATGCTTGAACGCTCAGCCCAGTCTAGAGATTACTTATTTGTACCCCGCTGGAATGTTCGCAAGGCGAAATGGCCATCTTTCTCCCAGGAAATTGACACTGTCTTCCCTCCTTACTCTCACCCCCCCCTCCCCAATTTCAGCCTTTCTTAACACCATAATACTCGCGACAGAAAATCATGTCCCCCACAATCGTCGCTCCCCCGGCCGTAACCACGTAAACCCGGCCGTAATCGTCGTTCCACCACGTGCCGTGGTGGAACGACGAGTGTCAACGCGCCGTCGCTCGGCGGCAGCGGGCTGAGCGAAAATTTCGCAAAAATCTCACCCCACAAACATTTTAGAAGCCCGTGAGTCTAAAAAACGTTGTCAGCAGATTATCCTTGCCGCCAAAAAAAACGCAGCTGACAACTCTATTCAAACTCATTCAACCGTTTTACCCCCATCGGCAAAATTATGACCCAAATTCGCTTCTTCGCAAATGGCAGATCCTCACACCGCGGATTCCCACAAATGACAATTAACCAACGCAGCATCACAGAACCCTCGGATGTCGCGGAGCACTCTGCCACCTGTTATGCTGAGATCTCCTCCGGCACACAATACTCGCAACACACCATCGACTTCCTACAAAACCCTCTCCCCACCTGCAACTTTACCTCGGACAACACTGAAGCATATAATGCCCCCTTTACTCCATATGAACTAAATTTATCTCTCTCCAAAGTAACCAACACTGAGGCTGGTTCCGACCAATTAGCATACCCCTTCTTCCAAGATCTATCCGAGTCCGGAAAAGACAACCTCCTTGCGGCACTAAATCAATTATGGACTGACGACACCTTTCCCCCTTCCTGGTCTACTAGCACTATCATTCCTATAGCTAAACCTCGCAAACCTCGCAACCTGCCATCTAGCTATCGACATATCTCTCTCACTAGTTGTTCCTCTAAAATCTTTGAGCCATGGTCAACGGACGAATCAGAGTCCACCTCGAAAACAACGAAATTATCTCCCACTTTCAAAGCGGCTTTCGACCCAGACGCAGCACCGCCGACAACCTCATCCAAATAGTTGACTCCATACTGCGCGGCTTCATGAAAAAACATGAAACCGTCGCACTTTTTCTCGACTTAAAATCCGCATTCAATAAAGTACACAGTTCGGCCCTTCGAATCAAATTGCATCGTATTGGCATCAGAGGTAGAATGGCCACATTTATCACTAACTTTCTCGCTAATAGAACATTCACCGTCCGCTGTGGCAACATCCATTCTCTGCCCCAAAAACTTGATCAAGGCGTCCCACAAGGCAGCGTGTTATCCCCCACCCTCTTTCTCATCGTGATCAATGATGCTCTCGTTGAACTCTACAAAATTGCCCCCTGTCTAAAATACTCCATTTACGCCGATGATTTGGCAATCTGGTGCACGCACCCATCGGCAGACAGAGCAAATTATTTCATGCAACGCGCCATGGATCAAATTGATTCCTGGTGCTCCCTCTGGGGACTGCAGATCTCCCCCGCTAAGTCCGTCACAATGCTTTTCTCCCGGCTCCACTCGTACATCCCACGTCTTACACCGCTCCGCTATCGCGACCAAATTATCCCTCACCAAACCACCCTCACCTATATTGGCATCGTACCAGACAAAAGTCTTTGTTTCGGCCCCCATATTGCTTATCTAAAACAACGTTGCGTAAAACGCCTAAATTTCCTGCGCTGCATCTCCGGTCGCGACTGCGGTACAGACAGGGATACCCTCAACACCATGTATATTGCTCTGATTCGCTCAATCCTGGAATACAATGCGTTTACCTTCGATCATATATCTCCTACACACATCGCAACACGTGAACGCATGCAGAATCACGCACTTCGCCTCATCACCGGAGCACACCACACCACGCCCATGACTAGTATCCGGGCTGAGGCCCACCACCCCAGCTTACAACACCGCAGAACACTCCAACTAGTTAGATACCACTTTCGGACCACAACACAGCACAACCACCCTGCCAGTCTCGCACTCTCTAAACCTCTCGTTCGACGTTCATATAATAGAAACAAACACAATATTGCCATACATTTGAACCATGTCGTTACTTTCGCACTCAAATTCCCCAAGGTAATCCCCGGAAAATTGCCTCCCCATCTCCAGTTTTGGCACATGCATCACCCCAAACTCAAATATCTCTTCCGGCAAAACAAAAAATTACTTTCCCCCATCACAACTCAACTAACATTTTTCGAATATCAAACAGCCCACCCCCATTACACATACTTCTACACGGGCAGCTCCCGTACCACAGACGGTACGGGAGCCGCCTGGTGCGGTGGACCCAACTTTGGCCAAGCAAAATTAACACCACACCACTCGGTTTACATGGCAGAGTTAGTCGCAATCTTAACCTGTCTACAACACATTATTCAACACATCACCACACCCACCATCATCTGTACTGACTCACGTTCATCCATCGACGTTCTCGCAGCCATACACAACACTTCAGACCACACAATCCACGCTATCCGTCAACTCTACCACACCCATTATGCTCACCTCCAACTCACACTGCTCTGGGTCCCTGGCCACATGGGGATACCGGGCAACGAGCGGGCAGATGAGCTCGCTCGTCGAGCTATCGGCCCCCTTCCCGACAACACACATGCATGCATGAGATCCTCATTGCCCGGCTCCGACTCGGGCACACATAACTCACATGATTTCCTCCTTCGCCAACTTCGCCGTGCTCCGCCTTGCCAAATGTGTGACGTACATAACTCTGTCGAACATGTTTTACTTATCTGCCCTGCATACCAATTACAACGTCGCCCCCTTCTTTCCTACATTGCCCAACATCGGATTCCACTTTCGCTGCAAAACCTTCCCGATGACAAACACCCGGAGCTCATTGAGCTACTATTTACCTTTCTGCACAGCACCAAACTTGAGCAAGTAATTTGAAGCACACGCTATCATTTCCGTCGTCGTAAAACACATACATATAGGTTATTTCACACTAGGTAGCGCAGTGACCGATCCAATTTGGCCAAAACCGACGGTTCTCCTTATAAACTGCGCTTGGTTTTTTACCTACGGGTTTTCCAAGCTGCTTGGTTTTCCCCTTCTCAGGTTTTTCCAAGCTTTAACTCAAGCTTTAGCTTTAACATACACCTACACATACAAGGTTGGGCCCGACGCCCACGACTCGCTCTGGGCGCCGGGCCTCCGTTTCGTGTTTCAGGTCGCAGGTGGGCAGTGGAGCCTCTCCGCAGGCGACGAAGCTGTCCACCCTCCAAATGTCCTTCTGATTGTCGTGTATGTATGCATGTATGTATGTCTGTATGTCTCACCTGTGTATGTATGTAACGGCCCTTTGCGCCACGTTCCTTGTTTGCCGGCGTCTCATCTTTCCTCTCTTTCTTATTTTGATATAACCGAATGCCACATAAGCCGGATTAACGTAACCATTTCTTTAACGTAACAAATCTCTAGCGGATGACACTTTGCCTCTGCTAAAGATGAAAAAGCAGGGAATTCAATGTTTCCAACAACAGAATGCTCATTGAAGAGGAAAATTGTTGTTCTCAGTTTGTGTGGCGAGCTTGTTTTTGCATTTAACCTTCCCAGCCGGGTAGCACCACCGAAAAACAAAAACGACCGAAAAGGTTTTTGACCGAACACAGTGAGGGCAACACCCCACGAAAGGAGCTCCTGCACCTCGTCGGATGGCAGGGGCATACACACGGTGCCCTCCACGTAAAGTTATATGTAATTGTCATCTCGCAAGTGCTGTATCGAGTGCGAGCATGTTTCTGGAGCGTTGTAGGCGAATACTCCTTCGAGCTTTTTGAGACCGCCAACAAAGCCAACAAAGCAGGTGTGCTTACCCTTCTCACCTTTTGGTGTAAGTCTGATGAGCTAAACTGAACAATGATTGAACAAAAACTCAAGAACTATGAATGGTACGCATAAATTATAGAAGCACAAAGACAACACACAAGTGTTTGCTACATGGAGAAATAGGATCACCCTTGATGAAGATAAGAAATATGAATGGTAGATCAAAGTTTGTAAGAGCAGTTGGAGGGCATCGTTAACTAATGAAAAGTATCCTGAGGAAAATGGAGGAGAGGGGACAAAACAATGGACCAGAACTAATAAGAAGAACAGAAGGGAGGTGGGTTTATAAGAGGGACAACTGACGTTGCTAGAAAGAGACAAAGAAAGGAAAAGGTAAATAAATGGGATGAAAGACAATGGGCAAGCAGCTTGAGTACAAGAATACCTACAAATTGTACCAAGGGCGCAAACAATGCGTACATTAATATTTTACATGTGATGACATCCAAGAATATGCAAATTTGCTTAGGGCCAGAACCATCATGTTTCCATCAAACTACAGAAGGAGACTCATTTAGGGGATGGCATTATGAACATTATGCAGTGTGGGAGAAGTCATAAAGCCATAAAGTGTGTAGACTTAATAAGAGACGCTAGGGCCCATCCAGTTAAGTCTGTAAATGGCAGATACCATACGCCCGGTAAAAAGACCCACCCCAACCATCACCACCTCCTAAAGAAACCATCAACCAACATCACACACACCTATCAATGCCTATCTACCCTAGCTATCCAGTCCTATTCCCTTTATCCCTCTTAGCATATGTGGATTGATGCCTTACCGATAATTTTCAAACTGCACCCATGCCTGCTTAAAGGGTCTGTGCCGCGCACACTTACTTAGCATAAATTTCACCCCATCCATCGCTAATTATAACTCTAAAACAAGATTTTCCTGTCTAAACGATTTGTCCTTTTATATTTTAGATGTGTACTTTTACACACATTCAATGAGGAACTCCCACATCAGCAGGCAGCCTATTCGACTGATCAACAACCCTTTGACTGAAGACCTGTTGTCGCTTAACTGTACTACACCTCAACTTGTCTAACCTGAATTGATGTCCCCTATATGATACTCTAAACCGAAGAGCATCATTCAAATTGACCTGATACAGCCCTTGAACAATTTTGTACATTTCAATCATGTCCCCCTTAATCTCCTATGCTTGAGTGAGTACATATCCAATGCCGTAAGCCTTTCTACATATTCTAAGTTACCTATTCCACTGATGAGTCTAGTGGCTTTGCGCTGCACTCTTTCTAACATATCCATGTCTTTTTCTAGGTAGGGGCTCCATGCTTGTACATAATATTCCAAGTGCGGTCGCACATATGCTAAGTACAGTTTTTTTTCATGACTTCCTTGCTCTTATATCTCACACTCCTATTAATGAGTCTCTGCGTATTCTTGGTGCCCTGTTCCTAGCTGAGATACGTTGTTTTTCTACCTTAAGGTCTTTTGAAACCAACACACCTAAATATCTTTCCTCTTCAATAACATCCAGTTCCCTCCATCCCATTGTATATCTGAAAGTTTCACCTCCAGATCCCAGATGACCAACCTCCACACCTCCAGACCTTACACTTATCATAGTTTATAGACATCTGTCATTGATCAGCTCACTATTTAGGTCCTCCAAGTCTTGTTGAATGTTTATAGATTGATCACTACTGTTAGCCACTCCTACCAGCTTGATGTCAGCAAATTTGAACACTCAGCCCTACCTCAATGGTATTCACAAAGATGATAAGAGAAGTGGCCCTAGAACAGAGGCTTGTGGTACTCCACTCAGAACATCCTTTCGATCAGATTTACATCCATTTAACATTACCCTTTGTTTCCTTCCCCTCAACAATGTTTCAATCCAACCTATAACTTTTCCAACAATCCCATGTTGCTGTAGTTGATGAATTAGCCTTCTATGTGGAACTTTATCCACATAGTCCAAGTACGCAACATCCACCCTGCTTTGATTGTCTACTTCTTTAATAACATACTCCATGAACTCCAATAGGTTAGTTAAACAAGACCTTCGAGATCGAAATCCATGTTGTGTATCCCTTAAAAGGTTGTGCCTATCAAGATGAATCTGAACATTCTGTTTAACCAGATTTTCTAGTACCTTGCAAACTATTGAGGTCAAACTGACTGGCCTGTAGTTGCCTACACACTTCATACTTCGCTTTTTGAAAATTGGTGCTACATTTGCATTTCTCGAATCTTCAGGTACTTCAAAATATTCCATAGACCGCCTGAAAATGATACCTAGGGGAACTGCTAAAGCTTTAGCACACTCTACCAAGATCCTGGCATATATATCATCTGGTCCAGAAGCTTTATTAGGTGTTATATTCTGCAACTGCTTTTCTACAGCTTCTGTAGTTATGTTAGGATCCTCCAGCATATTACCTGGCATGGCATAACCTTTAGTTGTTTTTAGTGTGCCAGAATTATCTTTAGCAAACACTGATGAGAATTGCTTGCTTAAGGATTCCACTATATCACAATCATCAACGACTATTTCCCCATCTACCTCCAGTGGTCATACACTACACTTTTTAGCCTTAAATTTGTAGAAGCTAAAGAATCTCTTAGCATTACCTGCTGAACATTCTCGAGCTAATTTGAATTCAGCCAGTTTTTTAGATGCCCTAACATACCTCCTAACTTTATTTCTAGCCATTTTATATGATTCGAGGTTTACCTCAGAGTTAGCATTTTTAGTTTCTTGAATGCCTGTTTCTTTGACTCCAGTAAATGCTTTACTTCCCTGGTCAGCCATGAAGGGTGATTAACCCTGGTTAATCTAATTTGCCTATTGGAAATGAACCTATATATTGGGAATGAACCTAGCGAAGAGAAGAAATGCAACAGTTTCCACTGGAATATCTAGCTTTCGCACAATAATGAGAGAAGATGAAGAAGCTACAAAGACCACAAGGAGAAGTTAGATGAAGCATTTGCAGACTGTCTTCCCATAAAGGGATGGATAGAAACAATACAATGGTCCACATAATGTGACAGAGCTGCTCCAGACAGGTTGAACGGTTTGCACAAACAAAATCCTGATCATGAAGAGCTTAGTACCAAATCCCTATGCATTGCATGACATCGCATCTAAATAAAAAGTAAGGAGGTGAAAGAAAATAGTGCGCATGTCGTGGATTCGGTGAATAATACATTGGTTCGTTTAACAGAGACAGTAAATATGTTGAGGATAGATGTAGGTGCCAAAATAATGTTACCCACCATGTAACAAAACTTGAATGTTTCTGTCGCCAGGCATCATTTTTTTCTTCAGAAAAATCGTTTTGGATTCTTGCCATGCAAAACGGCATTAGAGAGCATGTTTTAGCATTTCCAAGAGAGTGGACTATTCCCAAACTGATTGAACTTTTCTTGCATCTTAAGAACAGTACAAAAATTGGAACATCTTGTTCATTGGCCTTAGCCTATAGCACTGGTAAGCTATACATTCCGACTATATTTCATGTGGTGGCAATATAAGCGTTGTGCACTGACTGAGCAACTCATTGTTTTTAGTAATTTAAATTATAATTGCAAAGTTGGGTAACCTCATTGCATGGCGCCAGTTCGAACACCTGGCACAGCATGACCAGCAGTTCCTGGGCTGAAACAGGCTGTACTAGTGGCATATTTAGAAATCGACCAGAATATAAATATTTAGAATGGCGGAAGTGCGAGGCAGTCACAAAATTCGCCAGGTTACCAACAATTGTATTCCTTTACTATGAAAAACAGCAAATTACCCTTGCCAAAGTAGATGGAGCCATACCCACCCACAAGTACACCCCTGGGCTGTATCCATGCCATGTTTGTATTTAAGTGCAGGAAAATCATGCATTTTTGCAATTCACAACATTTCCATAAAGTCATAAAGTCATAAAGTCATAAAGTGTTAGGCTTAATAAGAGCCACAGTGGCCCATCTGGGTTAAGCCTATCTAGAAAAGGTACTAGAAATGTACATACTCTCACCCCAATCAATCCCTTATCTCAAGTGTTTAGGGAGATATATATTCCGGCCTATCTAGCACCATTCACTTGCTATTGCATAACACAGTCAACAATTACAAACTCCTCCAATCATGCCCATTGTGCTACCATAGCCAATCTCATCAGTATCACATCACGAAGGAAGGTGCTGAATCCACTGCTAGGTACACCCTATATAAATTATAAAGCGTTTAGACTTAATAAGAGACCCAATGGCCCATCCAGTTAAGTCTGTAAATGGAAGATACCATAAGCCTGGTAAAAAGACCCATCACAACCATCCCACATCCTGAAGAAACCAGTCCACCAATATCCCACACACCTATCAATGCCTATCTAGCCTAGCTATCCAGCCCTATTCCCGTGATCCCTCTTAACACATGTGGATTGAATGCCTTGTCAATAATTTTCAAACTGCATCCATGCCTGCTTAAGGGGTCTGCGCCGTGTACACTTACTTAACATAAATCTCGCCCCATCCATCACAAATTAGAACTCAAAAACAAGATTTTCCTGTCTAAAAAATGTGTCCACCCTACTTTTAAATACATTCAATGAGAAACTCCCCACAACATCAGCAGGCAGCCCATTCCACTGATCAACAACCCTTTGACTGAAGACCTGTTGTCGCTTAGCTGTCCTACACCTCAACTTGTCTAACCTGAATTGATGACCCCTATGTGATACTCTAAGCTGAAGAGCGCCATTCAAATTGACCTGATCTAGTCTTTTAGCAATTTTGTACATTTCAATTATGTCCCCCTTAATCTCCTATACATGAGTGAGTACATATCTAATGCCACAAACCTTTCTCCATATTCTAAGTTAAGTCCATGAATTATAACTAGACGAAAAAGTCGACGTGCGTATTGAAAAATAAATATAAACATCCCAACATTTAGTACCCCCAAACATGTTCAAGGTTGCACATCACCAGCAATTACCGGTTAAATAAGATCAGGTTCAAATTAGGTAAGGCGAAAGCAACATCTTCAGCCTCGAACTCAAAGCGGAGTATGGTAATTTGGCAAGACCACCCAAAAATGGGACTTCGTCCGGTGCGGTAATATTTCATGAAGATGAAGGTAAAATGTCTACAAAAACAAGTAAATTACATATTAGGGTACTAACCGTATTTTGAGTTGAGTATGTTTGAATGCTATGTTTACCAATGTGATTAAGACAATGTGACCAATCCTTTCCGTTGTAAACTGTTGCCTTTCGGTTGACCAGGAAAATATCACCAACAAGGGCGATTGAAGTGGAGTAATGCATAATACAAAATAATGTAAAATGTCAGCAACAACTCGTTCCCACAGCTTGCAGGCTGTACTGAGCCCGTTATCAATTCCTAAAGTGACGAAGTGTTGTGGCTAAGCAAGAGCCACAGGTGCCCATTTGGGTTAAGCCTATAAAGGAAAGATGCAGGAAGATAAGAAAAATGTGCTGAAACACCCGAATCAATGTGGTAGTATTATGTTTTAAGTTATTCAGGAATTTACACCAATTTTTACCTCCATGAATCAAGTAAATCTGTTAGGTTTAGTTAGGTTAGGTTAGGATAGTTTTTAACTTTGTATTTTTTAGGTATTCTTTATGCAAAAACAGGTTAACCTTGGTTGATTTTAGTTTTCAAGTTTTGAGACCAAAAATTGTTTGGCATTTTTCCTTTGTAAATAATTATTGTCCTTATATGGTTGAGTGGTTGTGCTAGGTTAGGTTGGGTTAGGTTAGGTTAGGTTAGGCTAAGTTACATTTATCTTGGTAACGCTATTTTTATGGTATGCTACTCAACTGAAGCCCCCTTATTTGGTGTTAATTTTCCAGCCAACTGAAAAGTAAACATTTGCAGAAGAAATGAGTGGCCACGCCATATTAACCACGTTAATCAATATTCCATTGGAAGGACAAATTCAAAGAATTCCAGAATTACCTTAAAGCACAAATATTCCTGTTTGTTTAGGTTAGGTTGTGATATATTTGATATTGATATTATTTTATTTTATTTTTCTAAAATTTGTATTTTCTGTTCGATAAGAACCATTTTCTCTTTAAAAACACGTTAGGCTAGGATTGGTTAGGTCTGGGGTATTTTTGTGAGGAAAATTTTTAAGAAAAAAATGGTTTGAAATTTTTCCTCTGTGTTCTTAAATGGGATGTTAGGCCAAGCTAGGTTAGATTATGTTGCAGATTTGATTTTTCAAACATTATTTTAATACTATCTTAGCTAACTCAGGGCAACATTTTTCGATAAATACATGTAGATAGATAGTGTATATAGATCCTCTATGCCACTATTTGGTCTCCTGATAAAATTAAAATTAAATTGGTATTCCCTTCTTTGGGAAATTAAAACTTCTCGAAATATCAACACTTCAAGTTGCAGTACGTAAGTAAGTGGGTAACATTTGTAAGTATCTCAATCATCAGCCATTTGAGGAAGGGAAGCCATAAAAGTCATAAAGTGTTTACACTTAATAAGAGCCGCAAGGGCCCATCCAGTTAAGTCCGTAAAAAAAAGTATGTAAATGGAAGATACCATAAGCCCGGCAAAAGACCCACCCGAACCATCACCACATCATAAAGAAACCATCCACCAACATCCAACACACCTATCAATCCTATCTACCCTAGCTATCCAGTGTAGGAAAGTCCTTATTGGCACGCGAAAGTCTAGCAACCTCTTGTTCGCGATAACTCCAGTCACGAAAGTACCAGTACCTTTTGCTGCCCTGTATTGCACTGCAGCACTCCACGATCACACGAGAACTCCAGACACCGTACCCGAGGTGTTTGTCTCGCGTATGTCTTCCGTCCCACCCCATCCGTACTTCCTACATATATCCGTACCCCATCCATACATAGCTTAATATTCTCCAGCCTGGTGGAGGTTCCAAGGGAAATAAAGGCGCCGGCGTTGATGCCGGCGGACAACAGAGTGGTTAACATGTGTAAGTATTATAAGTTAAGTTAGGGAATATCATTATTTTTTTTTCTTATAACTCATTTCGTCTTATGGTGAATATTGTATACATTAGATAACCCTGAAATTGTGACGTTCACGGTGTAGTTTCGTTTGTAAGATAAGTCTGTTTTTTATTTTGTAGATAGCTTGTTGCCTTCTTTCCTGTGTGTAGATATTATAAGTTAAATTAGAGAAAACAAATTATTTCTTAACATAATTTATTTTGTCTTCCGGTGTATAGTTTCGTCCGTAAGTTACGTCTTTGTTTATTTTTTTTGTAGAAAGCTTGTTGCCTTCTTTCCTGTGTGTAGATATTATAAGTTACATTATATAATACTAATTCATTCTGAACATAATTAATTTAGTCTTGTGGCGTAGAGTCTTTTTGGTGTTTAAGTTTCAGATATAATTAAAAACTAAACTAGTGAGCTTTGATTACACTAGGTATATCTTCATATACTGGTGTAGGTAATTCTAGAGGTACCTACCTAGGCTTTTTTTATATATTAGTATTTAGTTTTGTTTAGTTGGAGTTTGTAGCTGGTGGGAGTTGGGATAACTAAGATTATATTTGCCTAGTTTAGTTTGTGAAAGCAGAGATATATTTTGTCGCTTATTCAGTGTGAGTGTTACTATGTGTTTTAGTCTTGTGGTGTAGAGTCTTATTGGTGTTTAAGTTTAAGATAGAGTTCAAGACTAAACTAGTGAGCTTTAATTACACTAGGTATACCTTCATATACTGGTGTAGTTATAGAGGTATCTAGTTTTTTTTAAAAATTATATTAGTATTTAGTTTGGTTTAGTTGGAGTTTGTAGCTGGTGGAAGTCAGGATACCTAAGATTATCTTTGCTTAGTTTAGTTTGTGTAAGCAGGGATATATTTTGTTGTTTATTCAGTGGGAGTGTTACTAGATCAGGAGTTAAAGTACAATAAACTAGATAGCTCTTCACTGCTTGTTTACATAAGTTGCTAGCTAGCTTTCCAACTTGGTTAGTAAAGGTTTACCTTAACTAGAATTAGTTAGTAATAACAGTAGCAAAAAGAGAGAAAAATGCAAGGTGACTGTGGGAAGGGTAAGTGTATGGGAGTCATTGGGGACTTGAGTAGGATAGTAGATATGTTAGCAAGGGAGGTGGAACGCCTGAAGTGTTTAGTGGCACGGCCCATCATAGGAAATGCCAGCCAGGCAAGCCAGGTGCAGGAGTCTAGGAGTGATAGGGGTGGAGATAGTTTGGTCTATGATAGTAGAGAGTGGAAAGTAGCTAGACGCCAGAGTACCAGACTAGCTTTAAGGAAAATTGACAAAGGCATTGAAATTAATAATAGGTTTGAGGTACTGCAATAGAGAGATAGTAATGCTGCTAGGGAGGAAGGTAGGAATGACCAGGTAGCTGACGATAGAGAGGGGGAGATTTTAGTTATAGGGGACTCGAGAGTGAAGTTTATGGATCGTACGTTTTGTAGTAGGAACCCCAGCAAACGGACTCGTGTTTGCTTCCCAGGGGCCCAGGTAAATGATGTTGGGGATAGGTTAGAAGGAGTAATGAAGGGTAGTGGAGAGAGTACAATAGTAATTGTGCAGGTTGGTGTACATGATGTAGGAAGAGCAAAAACAGGAAACAATAAAAGAGTATAGAGCTTTGATAGGTAGGTTAGCAGGAAGTAGGAAAAGAGGAATGGTAGCATCCATCCTCCCTATTGCAAATGCAAGTATAGAGTGGTACTCGAGGGCCATTGGGCTGAATACCAGGGTGGCCAAGATTTGCAAGGAACTTGGGGTGGGGTTCTTGGATTTGTGGGGGGATTTCTGTGGGAGGACTGAAATGCTTGCATTAGATGGGTTATATTTGAGCAAGAGAGGAGTGGAATTGCTCAGCAATAGGTATGAGGAGGCTCTCAATAGGAAACAGGGAAACTAGGCAGGTCATGGGGGGATGCAGCTGATCAAGAGAGAAGTCTTGCAAACAAGGGAAGGAATTGTTTATAATGTTTGTATGTCAATGCCAGAAGTGTTAGGAACAAAATTGGGGAACTGCATGCATATACTCGTATGTTGTCCGAAATGCTAGATTTGGTATGCATAACAGAGGCATGGGTTAATGAAAGCATTTTTGGAGACAACTTGCAAGAATTTGAATTGACAGGCTACAACATGCATGCTTATCAAAGGAAGGCAAGGATAGGAGGAGGTATACTCTTGTATGTCCGACAAGTAATGAAATGTCATTCCATAGAGGATAGTGTATGTACATAATGAAGGAGTAGAATCCTTGTGGTTAGATATCATTCTGAAGAATGGAACAAAATGTAGGATTGTGGCATTATATAGACCTCCAGACCAGAATGAAAACATTGACAGGTTGATGCAGGAAGAGATAAGTAGGAGAGTGCAGGAGAGAACTGTTTTGTCGGGGAATTTCAACATAACAGGATTGGGAAGCAAAACTATGGGTCTAAAGAAATCAGGAAGAAGTTTCATGGATTGTTTAGAGGAACAGTTCTTCTTTCAAATGATACATGAACCTACAAGGGAAAATAAAACATTAGATCTTGTGCTTACTAATGAGGAAAATTTTGTACAAAATGTGAACATAGGAGAGACCTTTGGTAATAGTGATCACAACATTATACGCCTCTCATTGTATATTGGAGGTGTAGAAACCAATTAGACATTGATTCCAAATTTTGTTAAAGGGAATTACAATGAGCTCAGGATCGTCCTGAATGAAATTAATTGGGAAGACTTATTGAAGGGCTTAGATGCTTATGAAATGTGGAGAATGATAAAAGATAAACTATTTAAAGGTCAGGATAGGTTCGTACCCAATAGGTAAATTATATTAACCAGGATTAAGCACCCTTCATGGCTGACCAGGGAAGTAAAGCATTTACTGGAGTCAATGAAACAGGCATTCAAGAAACTAAAGTATGCTAAGTCTGAGGTAAACCTCAAATCATATAAAATTATGTGGACATTATGTTAACATTATGTGGACCATTGTATTGTTTCTATCCATCCCTTTATGGGAAGACAGTCTGCAAATGCTTCATCTAACTTCTCCTTGTGGTCTTTTGTAGCTTCCTCATCTTCTCTCATTATTGTGCGAAAGGTAGATATATTCCAGTGGAAACTGTTGCATTTCTTCTCTTCGCTAGGTTCATTCCCAATAGATAGGTTCATTTCCAATAGGCAATTTAGATTAACCAGGGTTAATCACCCTTGATGGCTGACCAGGGAAGTAAAGCATTTACTCGAGTCAAAGAAACAGGCACTCAATAAACTAAAAATGCTAACCCTGACGTAAACCTCGAATCATATAAAATGGCTAGAAATAAAGTTAGGAGGTATGTTAGGGCATCCAAAAAACTGGCTGAATTCAAATTAGCTCGAGAATGTTCAGCAGGTAATGCTAAGAGATTATTTAGCTTCTACAACTTTAAGGCTAAAAAGTGTAGTGTAGGACCACTGGAGGTAGATGGGGAATTAGTGGTTGATGATTGTGCTATTGTGGAATCCCTAAGCAAGCAATTCTCATCAGTCTTTACTAAAGATAATCCTGGTAGAATAGAAACAACTGAATTGTATGCCATGACAGTTGATAGGTTGGAGGATCTTACAATAGCTACAGAGGCTGTAGAAATGGAGTTGCAGAATATAAAACCTAATAAAGCTTCTGGACCAGATGATATATATGCTAGGGTCTTAGTAGAGTGTGCTAAAGCTTTAGCAGTTCCCATAGGTATAATTTTCTGACGGTCTATGGAATATTCTGAAGTGCCTGAAAATTGGAGAAATGCAAATGTAGTACCAATTTTCAAAAAGGGAAGCATGAAGTGTGTAGGGTACTACAGGCCAGTCAGTTTGACCTCAATAGTTTGCAAGGTACTAGAAAATCTTGTTATACAGAATGTTCAGATTCATCTTGATAGGCACAACCTGTTAAGGGATATTCAACATGGATTTCGATCTCGAAGATCTTGTTTAACTAACCTTTTGGAGTTCATGGAGTATGTTACTAAAGAAGTGGGCAATCAAAGCAGGATGGATGTTGTGTGCTTGGACTTTAGTAAAGCTTTTGATAAAGTTCCACATGGGAGGCTAATTCATCAACTACAGCAACATGGAATTGTTCGAAAAGTTATAGGTTGGATTGAAGCATGGTTGAGGGGAAGGAAACAAAGAGCAGTGTTAAATGGATGTAAATCTGATTGGAAATATGTTCTGAGTGGAGTACCTCAGGGCTCTGTTCGAGGGCCACTTCTCTTTATCATCTTTGTGGATAACATTGAGGTAGAGCTGAGGAATAGAGTGTTCAAATTTGCTGATGACATCAAGCTGGTAGGAGTGGCAAACAGTTGTGATCAATCTATAAATATTCAACTAGACTTGGAGGACCTAAACAAGTGGGCTGATCAATGACAGATGTCTTTCAAATATGACAAGTGTAAGGTTATGCATCTGGGGTCTGGAGGTGAGACTTTCAGATATAAAATGGGAAGGAGGGAACTGGATGTTATTGAAGAGGAAAGGGACTGAGGTGTGTTGGTTTCAAAAGACCTTAAAGCAGAAAAACAATATATCTCAGCTAGGAGCAGGGCACTCAGAATGCTGGGACTCATTAATAGAAGTGTGATTTACAAGAGCAAGGAAGTCATGAAAAACTGTACTTAGCATATGTGCGACCCCACTTGGAATATTCTGTACAAGCATGGAGCCCCTACCTAGAAAAAGATATAGATATGTTAGAAAGAGTGCAGCGCAAAGCAACTAGACTCATCAGTGGAATAGGTAACTTAGAATATGGAGAAAGGCTTGTAGCATTAGATATGTACTCACTCAAGTATAGGAGATTAAGGGGGGACATGATTGAAATGTACAAAATTGTTAAAGGAGTAGATCAGGTCAATTTGGATGGCGCTCTTCAGTTTAGAGTGTCACATAGGGGTCATCAATTCAGGTTAGACAAGTTGAGGTGTAGGACAGTTAAGCGACAACAGGTCTTCAGTCAAAGGATTGTTGAACAGTGGAATGGGCTGATGTTGTAGGGAGTTTCTCATTGAATGTATTTAAAAGTAAGGTGGACAAATTTTTTAGACAGGAAAATCTTGTTTTTGAGTTTTAATTTGTGATGGAAGGGGTGAGATTTATGTTAAGTAAGTGTGCACGGCACAAACCCCTTTAAGGCATGGAAGCAGTTTGAAAACTATTGATAAGGCATTCAATCCACATGTGCTAAGATGGATCAGGGGAATAGGATTCGATAGCTAGGGTAGATAGGCATTGATAGGTGTGGGGGATATTGGCGGACTTGTTTCTTCAGCATGTGGGATGGTTGGGGTGGGTCTTTTTACCAGGCTTATGGTATCTTCCATTTACAGACTTAACTGGATGGGCCCTTGGGTCTCTTATTAAGTCTAGACGCTTTATAACTTTATATAGGGTGTACCTAACGGTGGATTCAGCACCTTCCTTCGGGATGTGATACTGATGAGATTGGCATATGGTAGCACAATGGGTATGATTGGAGGAGTGCGTAATTGTTGAGTGTGTTATGCAATAGCAAGTGAATGGTGCTAGATAGGCTGGGATATATAGCTTCCCAGGAACTTGAGATAAGGGATTGATTGGGGTGAGCGTATGTACATTTCTAGTACCTTTTCTAGATAGGCTTAACCCAGATTGGCCCCTGTGGCTCTTATTAAGCCTTAACACTTTATGACTTTATGACTTAACATCGGGAAGGAAACGATAACAGGCTTGGCGCAGCCGGAGCAGTGTACGAATCAGTTTTCGGAAACGCATGGTGGAAAGAGGACATGGGGATTTTTTTTTCGACCTACATAAACGCTACAAGCAATTGTGATAGTCACTGTGTCGATTCTTATCGTCGCCATACAAAGCGAATAACACAAAATGTTGCTGAAGTATCGGTAAGCCCGATTGGAAACGTGAACATCCGCACATTACCAGAAGTGTGGCTTAGTGTGTGAAATGTCCAATTTCAAATCTTTGAACAATTTTTTTTTTAACATCTCCGATTTTAAAGTTTTTTTTTCACAATCAGCGTCAGAACGAAAAGGACGATTTGATGCAAACAAACCCAGAACTCTGGCAGGCTTAGAAGAGCAAAGTATTCCAAAATCGATAAATATGTAAAATTAATTGTTGCGGAAATGTTTGATTTCAAAATTAACTTTCCATCAAATAAAATATATCCCATTGGCTGCTGGCTATCTGTGCCTGTTGAGAAGTCCCTGAAATATGCCACATTCAAAGCTCTACAAATTTCTGCATGCACATGGAATTTCAACATTAACTCGTTAAAAAACCTCACCAGATTAACAAAAATCCTCTACCAAAGCGATGTGCCAGGGCGGGTTGTCTCAGATCCAATCTTAAAATCGTCTGTCAATTCATATTTACTATCTCAAAAAGCCGTTTCCGGAAATCCAAGCTGTTTGTCGCGCTTTTATTGCCAGATTTGATGCCCTACTAGGCGTTGCAGTGATCAAAAATCACAGAAAACGGTTTCAAGACGTCCTATTTCATCCATCGCGCAAAAATACGACGCTAATTTTTTTCTCTTTTTTTCGAATTTCCGATAATATTTTGACAATTTCTAAGGTGCCAACAGATCCTAAGATTCCATGTTCACCCCGAAAATTCAGTTTCGGCGAACTTCGAATTCGACGCCGTTTGTAACGATTTAGTTATTAAACCCAAATCGAAGCCGTTTTATTTGTTTTCATTTTCCTAACATATGGATCATTGTGCAGCAGTGTCCCGTGCAGAATTTCCACATGAGCAGTGTCTCAAGAACGTGAATAATGAAGTCACGTGAAGGTTGTGAAAATTATTTTCCGGGCACAGCCTACGTGCACTGTGACAGCGAAGAGTGGCTTGCAATGGTGTTCGACTGCACGTCCATATAAATGATGCTCTACAGGTGGAAGTAAAGCATAATCGTACTTCTTGTTGTGATGTTAGCATGGTCGAATTTGGTCAGACAGCATCGTTGTCATGTTTGATGGCATTCAGTACGTGTTGTAAGTTACCACCAGCTGTTCTGAATTAAAATTACGCCGTTACACGGATATATGCTCCGACACTATAGTGATCATAAAATGTTCAACCCTTGCTAAGGACAAGAGCTGCATTGGACAGCTACAAATGCGTAAGTTGGAAAAACAAATTATCATCATCTGACGTTGATTTCGTTGTTCTATTTCATCGTTGTTTGATTGTGCACTTCTTAATGCAGTGCAGTAACGTGCAACAATGTGCAATATGCAGGGAGGGCCCAAAACGTGAACAATGAAACCACAGGAAGCTTGTGAAAATGTTCATGTTTTCCGGGATGCGCTATGTATACCGTGACAAAAACGCGTGTGTTTCATTACGATAGGGATTCGACTGTCCGTCCATGCAAATGATGCCTACAGGTAGAATGAAGGCATAATTGTACTTCTTGTTGTGGGGCCAATATGATCAGATGTTTCCATTACCAGATCACCAGATATTCTGAAGTAAAATTACGTCGTCACGCGTAGGTAAGCCTATGTATGACCTATAGGTAACTTGCACTTGCAGGCACGGACTGGGGCGGAGACAGGAAAACACTACTGCGACTGTACACATCACTCATACGACCCATCCTAGAATGCAACAGCTCATTTGTGCCACCATTTCAGAAAGTCCGAGCCGAAATTTAGAAATCATCCAAGACAGCTGCATCAGAGCAGCCACAGGTGTCCTCAGCACCACACCGATAGCCAGTCTTCTAGTGGACTCAAACACGCCCCCACTCCACGTCAGGAGGACACAACAGCTGTGCCGCTACCACATCAAAATCAAATCCATTAAAAATAATTCAGCAAAGCGCTGCTTTACGCCTGACAGATACGACAAGAGCCGATTTGCGCGCAAACTTCCACCATATAGCATTCAAATTGCCACGGCTCTCTCAGATCTTAACTTCGCAGTGCCATCCACTGCAGCTCGACCGCCCACTAGGCCATTCTGGACTTTCAGTCAACCAAAGGTCGAGTACTTGCTCTCGGAGAAGAAATCCATTATCACATCGGCGGAAATTCTTGGCTTCTTCCACAAGTTCGCCGATGACAACAATCACAAATCACTCGTATTCACGGATGGGTCGAAAGACGAGGCAAAGGTAGGCATCGGCATCACTGGACCAGGTCTCAGACCTTCCAAGCGTCTACCGGATAACTTCTCCATCTACTCCGCTGAAGCAATCGGCATTCTGGCCACTATCTCCATTATCATGAGGCGTAAAGCTAGACACGCAGTAATTTGCTCCAAATCCATCCTCCAGTCAATTAGCAACACCCACGACTGTCCACATCACTTCATTGATATAATCCAACAACTCGTGGCCTATAACATAAACATGAACTTTTCCTTCCTCTGGATTCCGGGCCACGCCAACATCCCAGGTAACGAAAAAGCAGACCGGCTCGCAAAGCAAGCCTTAGCATTGAACATCTACCCCAGCGTGGAATATTCGGTAGACGATTGCAAAGCACTCCTACAACGCCACATTCGCCAACATCAACAGAACACATGTACACAACATAACTTAGCACAACACAAACCCAACCACACCCACGCAATCAAACCAACGGTAGGCACATGGAACACATCAAATCAATCTCACGGACAAAATGAGGTCATCTTCACTAGACTTAGAACTGGTTGCACAAGACTAACACAGCCTCAATTAGAGGGTGACCAATGTACAACACCGCACTGCGGCACCTGCAACACCACGTTAAGCATAGGCCACATCCTGCTAGACTGTAGTAGCTTTAGCTCTCAAAGACAACCACTTAAGGCATTCTGCCAAAGAGAGGGCGTCACCCTATCGCTTCCATCGCTTCTCGGTGACAAGCACCCAGAACTCCTTCCATTGCTATTTGAATATATGTATGCCACAAAACTAGCAGGAACACTGTAGGCACCACACCACCAACACTCTCATGAACTTGCAATGCATGACCGCGAAACACTCGTAGGAAACACGTAAATAGCCATCCCCGCATGGCGTCGGACGTACATGAGCCGACTTGCGTCTCAATTAGAAATAAATGGCTACCTAGCGGTGCCGTCGGAAGTAGATGAGCCGACTTGCTTTAAGTATTAGCATAACGTAAAACATAAACAAAAAATGAAAATAAAAATTAGCATAACGTAAAACGACTACCCAGAGGATCCATCGGACGTATATGAGCCGATTTTCGTTGCAACTCATAACGTAAACGGCTACCCAGAGGTACAGCGGACGTAGAAGAGCCGAATTGCAAAACACCGTACTAACCCAACTGACAACCCTGCATGGCATGCTTAGACTAACCCGCTACTAACAACTAACACGCGGCGGCCGGCGTGATAGGCGGTGTGGACAATTACCTCCTTGTTTGCACGGTAAAGATTCCTCGGTGCTCTTCGATAAGAGTAGGCTAAAGCCGGCACCCTGGCAAAATCAACTTCTCGCCACTCTCAAAACACCCCCACCCCCACCCAACTACGAATTATTTTGTGGAGGAGTAAAGTGAAACTACACTATTTAGACACCAGGGAGATGTCCCCAACCCAGTTCCTCGCATTCAGCACCTAAAATATCCCGCAATCTATAACGTAAAATTCCTTAACGTAAATGTCCACTTGCCTGCACGTTGTCGCAAACGCTCGCTTTATAGACAAACATGTAACGTACTCGTTTTAAAGGTGGCGCAAATGACCTTTATGGTCCGGCACGCCTAAAAAAAATCACTTCCCCCCCTATAGGTAATACCTTCTAACCGACGGTGGCAGTCCGCTGTGTCCAAGGTGCCATGCTGCACTGTCAGTGCGGAACGTACTGACTGCCTGCAGCCGACTTACTCGTGAGCGAAGGCCGTACCTTCGAACCGTACCTTTTACCAACCTTTTTACCTTTTTACCGTACCTTTTACCTACTTTGGACGTACCTCTCTCTCCTTTAGGAAAGTATTAAGGGACGAGTCATCAAATGTTCAATCGGGACGGCTCTTCCGCTTCCTATCAGAAGTAAAGTCTTCTGTGATTTATGCCCCTCATTAACTCGCTTTTACACCTGACAAAATGAGGGAAGTAGCACGGCATGATGTCATACGTACATCGACCCCTTCACATGCAGTTGTCTCGTCGACTGACCTTCGTGCATATGCCATTGTTTGATTGACGATGGTATGGGCGCTGCATGACCGACGCAGTCGATGTGCCCATAAACTCCAAGAACCAACCTATCGGTAATGAGTGACCTTGAACTTTGTGTTTATTAAGACAAATTATAAAATTTACATGAATAAGTTTTTAATATTTATTTTCGTTAAGCGAACGTTTTTATATCACCATTATGTATCTCATTGTTCGATCCCCCGTAGTTTTCCAATGGGAGACAACTTACTCGAAATCCGTCGGTTCCGAAAATCAGAAATTCATAGAAACCATAGAGAACGGACGCGTATATGGGATATTTAAAAGCAAAATGCATTTTAATTTTTATGTGGCAGACAAATCATGCCCGTTTGTATTTGTTCTAAAACTTATAAACTTCAATGGGCTAGGGGTCACAGAAAGTCACGAGGTCACGAGGTCAAACATGATAAATGTTTATTTTTTATGACAGATGCGTTTTCTATCATCATTTTGCTTTTCCAAGATGCATAATATGTCACACCTTCGCTTCATTATCGATGATATATCTATTGCCAAAGATACCCTTGTGTGAACTAAAAATGGTGCCGCAGGCTATAACTCGGAACCCGTTCATTGGATCAAGTAAAAACTTGTTCAGGAAGTTTCAGAGCACAATTATACCCTGTACACCAATTTTGGTTCGAATACAATTTTAGTGGGTGTAAAATTGGAAACTTTTGGTCGATCTGTCATGGAACGCACCAGCTGAGTTATTCAAGGTCAAATGTCAGGGTCATTGAGTTCTGATAATTTCCTTCAAAATTGGCACACATGAAGTCCTCGATGCACTGATCATCATATAGGTACCTGAATATCTCCCACCCCTCACTCCCTCTCTATCTACATGGAGAGGCAGCAGTCAGCAAGCACGAAGAGATCCAGGAAGGTCCAATGTTTGAGAAAGAAGTACTACTTAACGGGGGACGAGTGGTCTAGGGGTAAGATGCTCGTCTCACAATCGAAAGATTGTGTGTTCGAGTCTCACCTGTCGCTACTCTTCGCCCGCGACCAATCGGCGTGAGAGATTGGCGACGCTATATGACTCAACGGTCGACGTGTCGTAAAACCAATAACCAACTAACCAAGTACTACTTAACCTGTAGCGGCAGAAGCAGCGAAGACTCGAAGAGAGCAAGAGCTCCAGGTACCAAAGACGAGCACTCCTACGACTCTAAAAGGAAAGCCTCCCACACCAAATTCCCAACTTCTCTCTGTTTCCAAACCAACCTTTACCTCCAGAGGAAACCTAACCGTGTCGAGCCCACTGTCTTGGGCCGTTGCGGCCGGGGCAGCAACCAGTGGGTGAAAGCTCGGTGAACGGGTGGAACGAATCCGGGTATTTTTTCAGTCAGGAGGTCATGGAGGAACCCTGATCCCCGCCAACCCCACTTGTGGGGGTGGGCGGGACCGACCCATACGCACCATGTCACACACAACGGCGCACACCGCCCGCACCACAAAAGGCGCCTACCTAGTAGGCGCCTACACAGAGCCAGACCACACCATCACGCGTGAGTCTTTTACTCTCGAGCGGACACTCCGCCACATTCCTGAATCACCACACTTCACGATCAACAGACACACCACCCACATCATCATTCTTCAAACACAGAACAGCGCTGACACACAAACACTTATGGACACACACACACCGTCAACAATCAGAGCTGCTCCATCACGCTACATCGTACACTGACCACCAGCCGGGGCGACATTTGCACCCAAGAGCTGGATAACTTACCACTCGACAGCATCGCCACACTGTTCGACGCCTCAGCCCTCCTAGACCCCACAGCCACGATAGATCACAAACGGGAGGCACGGTCCACACACAACATCTTAGCTCTGACATGACATTCGGTGTGCCCATAAACTCCAATACACAACTTATCAGTAATGGGTGACCTTGAACTGTGTGAGGTTTATTAAGGCAAGCTATAAGACTTATGTCGATAAGTTTTTAATATTTGTTTTTGTTAAGCAAATTTTTTTATATCACCCCTATTTATTGCATTGTTCGATCCCGGAAGTTTTCCAATTGGAGACAACTTACTCGAAATCCGTCCGTTCCGAAAACTGGAAAATCATGTAAACCATGGAGAACGGTCGTCTATATAGGATATTTAAAGGAAATCGCTGTTTAATTTTATGTGGCAGCCAAATAATGCTCGTTTGTATTTCTGCCATCAAATTTATCAATTTCAATGGGCTATGGGTCACAGAAGACCACGAGGTCACGAGGTGATGGAGTCACGAGGTCAAACGTGAGAAATGTTGATATTTTACCACGGATGTGTTTTATTTAATCATTTTTCTTCTAAAAAATGCATAATATGTCACACTTTCTCTTCATTATCGATGAAATATCTATCGCCCAAGATACCCTTGTTGTGTGACCTCAAAATGCTGCCGGATACTATAACTCCGAAACCGTAGTCGGATCGGGCTAAAACTTGTTCAGGCATGTTCAGAGCACATGACTATCCTACACCAATTCTGGTTCAAGTACAAATTTAGTAGGTGTAAAATTTGAACATTTTTGATCGATCTGTCGTGGTACGCACCAGCTGACAGTGAACAGGCGACGACGGAGAATTCAGAGACAAGTGATAGTGATGTTGCGGGGAAGCAGCGTACCCATGATCTGAGAGGAACGTCGACTAGACGGCCACCTGATGACATAAGTGTTTACGTTTGCCTGCTGACAGGTGTCACATTGTTTTAGTCGCTGCGCCTTGCTAGAAGGTGAAGACTTTTCACTCTTTGTGTTATTTGCTTCGCCACTATCAGTGATGTAGGTTTTTTTTTCCCGGGACAGATCAAAAGCTAAGGAGGTGATATCGCTGCCGCCCGTCGGTGCGACTGGAATGTATCGGCGGGGTCATGTAACTGCTCGATCGGTAATCGGGGGTGCGCGGAGCGAAGGTGCTGTCGGCAATGGTGTATGAAAGTGGTCTTCTGAACGTGGTTTGCGCCGGCAACTTAATTGTCACTGCACATTTCACATAGATGAAGGACATAGACAACAGATTTATTCCGATTAGAAGAGCAGTCAACATGCATAAATTCGCTTGAAATACCTACCCCACCCATGATCACTAACATTTCAATGGTAATTCCAGCGTACTGCAAATGCGTACTAAGCGCGACACTTCCGTAACAATCGATCAATGAAGGTGGATTTAAAATATATAGATTGGGAAAAATCCTACCTTCGAAATGCAGGCTAAAAATATCATATCTAATATACTACCGAATTCCGCACGAACCTCGATTTACGGCCATGACAAAGTGGTTATAAATGGTGCAAAACCAAACGAAAAACACCATCTAACCGAGTTATTAATCAAACATAGTATTGGCGAAGGAAACCGTTTGCGACTGGAGATATTGTGAGGAAGCTGAAATGGAAAATTATTAATATCATTTATGTCATCTGGCTTTAAGTACCTGTACGAAAAGACATTCCAAGTCTGTACAAGCCAGCAATACGTCTTCACTTCCAGATTATGTTCGCAACAATCCTTCCTCCCAGTCCAGATAGGAAACCACGCTCCTGAGAACTCGTCGGCTTTCCAAAACCGAGCAGCATGCGAACCGACACGGCAGGCACCTCAAGAGGAAACACATGGCACGCGTGTGCCAACGCTTCCGCCACGCTGCCGCCACACCACGTGTTCGGTCACGCCTCGGGTGCAGAGTCCAGCTCCAGTCTGTAGTCGCCCTGTCCGGACTCATCTTGAACTTGGCTGCCGCATCAGGCGGCTGGCAGCTGCCAGAGCTCACGGCGGCCCCTCTGCAACCATGGCGCGTGTCAGGTCCGGCCGACCCGGCCGTCACGGCGGAAAGACGGTAGCTGGTCATTAACCCTGGTCTCGGAGAGGCCTTTTTACCACTAAGTTGTTCCCACGATATCTGGAAAGCCGCGGCGCATAGCGCCGCAATATTTTCAGTACCTTTTCCGTTGACATTTTTTTGTCTGAAGTGAAAAGTTCCACCTCGAGTTATGTAACGTCATTGACTTAGCTTATGTCAAAGAGGACCACCTACAAATATGCTTGAGGATCGATAACTCATATACATCAAGAGATGCTACAATGAAACCTGTAACGTGCATGTGCAATGAAACCTGCAAGTTTGTAGTGTCTTCAAAGCGTATATCGGTTTTTGTTTGTCGTCTGGACAGTGATGAGGTTACAGCAAATGTTGGCCAATTTGGGCGAATTTCCCTATTTGTGTAATATGCATGCTCTTCTAACTTCATCCTACCTTGCTATGCATGCAGAAGCATCAGGAGAAGTTCCTTATACAATTTGTTTGACTTCCAGCAAGCGGCCTGAGGTCAGGTCACAAGAAGGTGTGCAATGTGGGCTAAGCCAATTTAGACACTGCTATTTGTATGGTTTACTTCGAGTTGTCATAGCCTAAATAGTGTCAAAGTTGCATTGCACGACCTAAGCTGCCCGAATATGCCGATATATAATGCTCTTGAAACATTCATTTGTTTTACAAATGAATGTTTCAAGAGTCAATGAATGCTGGAAGTCAAACAAATTGTATAAGGAACTTCTCCTGATGCTTCTGCATGCATAGCAAGGTAGGATGAAGTTAGAAGAGCATGCATATTACACAAATAGGGAAATTCTCCCAAATTGGCCAACATTTGCTGTAACCTCATCACTGTCCAGACGACAAACAAAAACCGATATACGCTTTGAAGACACTACCAACTTGCAGGTTTCATTGCACATGCACGTTACAGGTTTCATTGTAGCATCTCTTGATGTATATGAGTTATCGATCCTCAAGCATATTTGTAGGTGGTCCTCTTTGACATAAGCTAAGTCAATGACGTTACATTTTGGGTTACTACATTATTAACAAAAAAAATCGGACCTCCCATCTAGGGCTTTCCGATGGTATCCCGCTCGTTTTCGTGCAACGCTTAGCTTGGTAGTCATACTTGGAGTGTTTTATGAAAATGGTAGGGATGGGGTAACAACACACACTGATCCGGTAGCCCTATTTCCATGAAATATGGGCCAATTTCTGTGCAAGTGGCGGACTATGCTACTTGGAATTTCGACAACGTATTACTTGATTGCTTCGCGAGATAACGCAGACGAACGTTCGTGACGAAACTTATCCACCTACGTTCCCTGGATTGCAAACGACAGGAGCGAACTCAAGAACCAAAATGCGGAGGGAATTGGCTCTTTTCGGTGTTTCGAAATCCAATGGTGTTTCACCATTATTTCCATGGACTAGTGCATGGGTTACTTCCATAGTGCATCGTGCCACGGATGCATGTAACATTTTTGATGCAGTGGGACGGCTTGGGTAGAGTTGTACGAGTTTACAACTACGCAAGTTGTAATTCATAAGCAGCATAATAACTAATCTTTTCCAAGACTAAATGTCCGGCGGGGACCTGATGCCGCCTGATGCGGGCCGAGTGTACACCAGAGCTGATTCGAATAACATTTCCGTCCGAATGAAAACATTGCCTGATCCGGTTCAGATAGCTCAAACTCTGACTGAAGTCAGTGAGATTATTCAGAATGGTCCTAATCAGACAACGTAGCATCGAATTGATGCCTGTTACATGCCTTATTATTGCAATAGACTGTATCCCATATGGAGTTCTTAATCGTAACAGCGATTGCATTTCTGCTTTGGTGGGATAAATAATAATACGAAAAGATCGCTTGAGACGTTGGATGCATCACATCTGCCGTCAGCATGACGCCGATGGTGAAAGCAGCATACAGCAGTCTGTCGAGAACCGACAAACAATGTAAAATATTTAGGCGTGAATCGTAAATGTGGGACATTTACGATTCTTAAGAGCATCTGTTAAGAAAGGCTATGGCGAGAGCTTCCTGGCCTTCTTCACCTCTACGGTAGGAGCTCACAGAACGTTATTCGGTAGACTCGATGCTAGCACTATGCCGTTCGCTGCCCATCATCTATTTATGAATTGCATGGCCCGATCTTCCATGTATTATGTAAATTTTACCACTTCGTCTGTCAGGGCTCCTTTCGTCTATTGGGCTCCTTCTGACGCGTTCTGATGTGTTCTGATTCTCTGGTGAGGCCAAAACGTGGTACACCCAGCACACCTCACACTGATGGCAGAACTATAATGCCATCAGCTGCTGCTTGTCAATGTTTTCGAGCAGGGGTGGATCCAGAAATTGTCACGGGGGAACTTTTTCTGGAGGGTCGCCTTTGGCTGAACAATTCAAAGGAGTTGCACTTGAGCACGCTGGAGGGGCTCTCTGGCTGAAAAATGTGAGTGGGGCGCCTTTTCCCGACCAGAGGGGCACTACCTTCGCTGGGGTGGGGGGCACATGCCCCTGGTGCCTCCCCTGTATCCGCCCCTGTTTTCTTGTTCACATGATTTTGACAACTGTCTTCCAGCTATTTTTAGCCTTAGGGTAATAATCAACTTATTCAATAGTTAAAAATGTCCTCTCAGTTTCACTTCCTGCACTTCCAACACAAATAAAAGCGCATAATGTTTTCATCTCTAAGATCTCTCCTATACTTCATCCTGTACAAAATATTCCTCATTGGCAAAACAAGCCGTGAGACGTTTTATGACTTGGTTGAACTTCTGGTTTTGTCTCTCAACCCTGCAATGTTGAATTCTCCCAACAAAAGACATTCACCTACGTATCTCTTCCCGCATCAACCTGTCACTGTATGCATTCTTCTCTGGATCTACTTCCTCTTCCTATTATTTTATTATGGATATGGTGTAGTTTACATAATAACATACGCATATAGCGTGTATGTATACTACTGAAGTTCCAAAACCGTGTAAATCACGCTATAAACAGGGAGTTGCATCCAACATATGTACTCGGGTTGCTTGTCATGAGGCACAAGTTTCAGGACGAGCCTCCAACTCTGTATGACGCGAGCGACTGCTGGGCCCGGAATCGCCCACTCTCCCGCCGATTGGTCGCGGGTGGGCGCGGTAATCCGGCCGACAGGGGAATTTGAATCCACGATCGGGATTAATCGAACACCCTATCGACTGAGCCACCCCACTCACACTTTCACAGTACTACAACTCTCAGAAGCCTGACGAAGCTGTTATCCGTTATAGCTGGGTATTATTCTTCAAAAGACCAACTGAAATGCATTCTGCATGCAAGCTGGGCCAACCAGAGCGTAACGTTGCTCCGAATACGGGCCGGGCC
Organism: Ashinkailepas kermadecensis; assembly: GCA_034440615.1. Classification (NCBI taxonomy): domain Eukaryota; kingdom Metazoa; phylum Arthropoda; class Thecostraca; family Neolepadidae; genus Ashinkailepas; species Ashinkailepas kermadecensis. The sequence continues at coordinate 72,414 of JAOTOM010003003.1, read as the reverse complement.
GGTGGCTATTCAAAGTTGGGGAATCGGCAGTGCAGTCAGTAAGGTGTGTCATTCTCTCTCCTGTCGCCACAAATCGACCATGCATCCCGCACCATCAGCCAACACCGTCAACCGGCCACTCCGGGAAAAATTGCCTTTGTGCTCGTCAGCCCTCCCCCCCCCCCCACCCCCTCTCCACTCCTGCAGCTGGTCATTGGACTGCACGTGCGGGGCTCCCTCCCGCGACCCCGGTCGCCAGCCTTTGTCCGGACGATAACACGAGGGGGAGGAGTTACAAGGCTGGGCTCCCTCCACGCTGGACGCCCGCCGTCGGCCAGTCCAGTCACCGTCATGGTGTCGTGCGTGTTGGTTGCCGCTGCGCTGCTTAGTGTGCTGGGAGCCGGCGCCCAAGATTCGCCGCCCTTGAGCTGCAGGGACCCCTACGGCTACGAGGTCGAATGGTATGTCCTCTACAAGTTCCCAGAGCTGAAGGATGCCGATAACGAGCTGGTGCACGATGGAGTCGGCTACATGTACGTGGCGTCGTCGCAGTTCATGATCGGCTGGGAGATGGCGCCTCACGCTATCGGCCACAACGGCTCGGCCATTGGCCGCACGCTGGCGCCGCTCTATAGCAATCCGCAGCGCAAGAGTCTACGCTATGTGTTCTACAACGACCAACCACCCAAAGGGCCGCCTCAGTTCGACCTTGGCCACACCAAGGGCGTGTTGGCGTTCGAGCATCAATACGGCTTCTGGATCGTGCACAGCGTTCCGCATTTCCCGCCTGCACTCGGCGATTACTTCAGCTACCCTGAGACCGGCCACAAGTATGGCCAGACTATCATGTGTATCAACCTGCCCAATGTCGAGGTGGATAACATCTCGGCGCAGCTGCTCTTCAACCAGCCTTTCATCTATGCCAGCCAGCTAGCGGCTGCCGAAGCAGAGAAGTATCCGGTGATGGACCAGCTGATTCGGGGCAAGTTCCGCTCGCACCCGCCGTGGTTCAACATCGGAAGGTTCGTCTCCCTGCACGGCAGCTGGTTCACCAGCTATGCCAAGACCAACAAGTTCAATAAAGACCTGTACTCGGACTTGATGGCGCCGACTGTGGGATCGGCCATCCTCACAGAGACCTGGATGAACGGACCACACGCCGACCAGCTGCGGTCAGACTGTTCTCACAAGTTCTCCGTCAAGAACGTGCGCATGATCAGCGCTCGCCCACATCCGGCGCTCCCCAACGCAAGCCGCGGTCAGCCCATCGTCTACAATTTCACCAGCTCGCACGACCACAGCAAGTGGGCCGTCTCCGCCGACAGCCGAAATCCGTGGGTCTGTGTGGGCGACATCAACAGGATGCGCACACAGGAGCAACGCGGCGGTGGCACCGTCTGCTACAAGGAATGGTACCTCTGGAAGCTGTTCGTCCAGCTGATCGTCGACGTGGAGCCGTGCGCCGGCCAGGAGTACGCCGTGTACGGTCGCCGTCCGTGAGGTCACTGGGTGGCCTCGCTGACCTACAGTACACCGCTGATTGACGCGTCGCTGCCGCTGTTGAGCTTCACCACATAATCTGGAAGCTATGAAGCGGCCCTACACCGCTGGCTTCTGTCTCGTTCAGGGTTTGCGTGACTACTAGGTTTTCACCATGGCCGATCAGATTTGCGTGACCGACCAGGTCTTCACCAGGTCAGCATGTCCCGTCGCGTGACGCATATTGCAGGGTTGCATCATAACCACGTCCGGGACGGAGACCACGACTACACAGGGTACGACTCATGTAACACATGTAGCGATCAACTTTAGTGTCGCCGGTGCGACCGGAACGCATTGTTGAGCTGTCTGATGTATCATATGTAAGAGTGGTGCGAGACTGCACTGATTCAGTTATATCCAGACGGCGCGGATAGCCATCGTCAGGTTGTGACGTCAGAGTGTGGTGTGACGCGCACCGTGCACGTGATGCGGCGTGCGGTGAATCACGGGCCATGTGTTGGCCGATGGTGTTTTTTTCTGGCGAGATCATGTGCCCTTTACATTGCGTAGGCAAGTGCTACTGGCTCCGGGTCCACCCCTCGTGACCCAACCACTCGGACATAACACAAAATATACTTGGATGAAACTGGCAGGGCTTCTCAATGTACATGCCGTCGCGTTCGTTTATTAAAGTCGGGTGCTAAGTGCACGAATGATCAAGATTGGTCGAAGCACCCTAAAGCCCAAAGAACTAGCTATTAGTCGGGTGCTGACTTAGGAGTCACGCAGAAATGTGGGCTGCTGGTCAAAGTTCAAATAGAAAGAGAAACATCTCATTGATCATATTCAGTTCCGTAAATGGGTCCACTGAAGAAGAAGAAAAAAAAGCATTATGCATTATTGTTCATTTCACGTGTCGCTAAAGTTGTTCGCTACGTAATCGACTACGGAATCGCCATGGCACAGATGGGAAGAAAGACCAATAACACTTTTTATGGCCGCCGAGGTTGTTGTCGGGCCCTTAAGAACGTCTACGTGCTGTTATCAACGTGTACCGGTGCCTATGAACGTCTACTGGCCCTTACGGTCACGGACGTCTAGACGCTACATGCCCGACGCAGTCGATGCGCCCCTAAACCAACCAATCTTACGTACATCTTCGGGCCCTTACGAAGCTTATGGGCGTGCATGGATCCCTTACGAACGTTTTTGGACCCTTGCGGAAGTATTTGGGTCTTGACGAACGTTCACGAGTCTTTACGAACTTCTACTGGCCTTCCGAACGTCTAGAGTCCCTTATGGACGACTGCAGGCTCTTACGCCCGTCTACCGGCCCCTTCGAACGCATACAGGCCTTTAGGAATGCGTGCGGGACACGACGAGTCAGCGGAACCTCGAAAGCGTTTGCTTACACTTTACCGAATACTGAATAGCTGTCTTTTCTAATGAAGTATTTTTTGTCCTATATCTAGATGTACGCTGAGGTACTTTGCATTCCTGGTTTATAACAGTGCCATGCATACTTACAATTTGAGGAGAGAGGGGACTCGACGATTCCGCCCTGTCAATAAGTATAAACACTTTAAATAAAAAAAAATCGCCGGCCCTTTTCGAAATAAAGTGGCTAAGAGCCCGACATTTTTAATGTGTAGGGGTAGTCCGTGCCCTGGCCAGAAGACAGGTACAGTGCAAAGAAAACGGCACGGTAAGCCAAAGGACAGGGAAACGCAAAGAGCACAACAAGGCAGAGCACACGGCGAGTCAAGTATAAGGTGAAACTGGGGACAGAGCAAGACAACAATTGACGGATGCAAGACAGGGCACAGCAAAGTAGATGACATGGAACGCCATGGAACAGAACAAGACAGATGGACCGTAAAACAGAGGGAAGAACAAGGCAGATAAACAGCAAGGCATGTTCAGTCAGAGGGCCCAGCAGAACAGAGATCAGGTGCAAGACAGATGATAGGGTACGGACAAATTAGAGGACATGGAAAGGCAGGAGGCATGGAGAACCAGGGCCCATGGAAAACCAGGAGCAGCACGACAAATAGACAGTAACTCAGAGGGCAAGGCACGACAATAAACATGGCCTGGCGAGGCAGAACCGCAGGGAGACAAAGGCAGAGAACGGCAATAGCGGGTGCAAAACCGAGGATATGGCACGGCAATAACCGGACATGGCAACGAAGAGGTCATGCAAGTCAGGGACAGAACCAGGCAGATAAAATAACAATGCAGAGGACAAAACGTGATATAGGAGGGGCGCACTGGGATAGAGGACGAGTAAAACCAGAAGACACGACAGGCAACGGCAATGTAGACGAAACAACCAGACAAAGAGCAGACAAGGGATCAGGCATTGCAAGACAGCGGACGCGTATCAGGGAGAGGCCAGGATACGGTAAGGCAGAGAACACGAAGACATACAGGTGTGTAGCTTTGCATACTTTTGGGAGGGCATGTCCCCCCCCCCCCTCCCAATGTTGGCCATGCCCCCACACCCCAATAATTCCAACTTTTAGCATGAAACCCCATGTGGTAGGCCCCGCCCCCAATCTATTTGGGTCCGCTCATTGCCTTCATGTATTGTGCCCCTCCCCCTAAATAATTTTCAGACTTATGGACTCATGGGCACAGTGACACAGAAAATGATAGGACAGGTGGCACAAGACAAAGAGCAGGGCCAACAACAAAGAACAGGGCACAAGGTAGAGCATGGGTGTAACCACGGTTTCGAAATGGGGGGACAAACCAGGAACGTGGTAAGCTTCAACAGGATAGAGGGGTAAGTCCGCGCACCCCCCCCCTAAAAAAAGAATCCAGTAATTCATCCCCTTCTTTTTCAATGTCTGGTTTTCAGATTTGTCATTGCTAAAAATGATATTTTGCGGACACGGAGACGGAGACGGAGACGGAGACGGAGACGGAGACGGAGACGGAGACGGAGACGGAGACGGAGACGGAGACGGAGACGGGGACGGGGACGGGGACGGGGACGGGGACGGGGACGGGGACGGGGACAGGGACAGGGACAGGGACAGGGACAGGGACAGGGACAGAGACAGAGACAGAGACAGAGACAGAGACAGAGAGATTTTAGTTTTTAAATGGTATTCGAGGGCCATTGGGCTGAATACCAGGGTGGCCAAGATTTGCAATACGCTTGGGGTGTTCTTGGATATGTGGGGAGATTGTTGGGAGAGGACTGAAATGTTTGCATTCGATGGGTTACATCTGAGCAAGAGAGGGGTGGAATTGCTCAGCAATAGGCATGAGGAGGCTGTCAGAAGGAAACAGGGGAACTAGGCAGGTCATGGGGGGGGGGGGGATGTAGCTGATAAAGAGAGAAGTATTGCAAGCAAGGAAATGAATAGCTAATCATGTTTTGATGTCAATGCCAGAACTGTTAGGAACAAAATTGGGGAACTGCATGCATATATGTTGTTTGAAAAGCTAGATTTGGTATGTATAACAGAGGAATTGGTTAATGAAAGCATTTTTTGGAGACAACTTGCAAGAATTTTAATTGACAAGCTACAACATGCATGCTTATCAAAGGAAGGCAAGGATAGGAGGAGGGATACTCTTGTATGTCAGGCAAGTAATGAAATGTCATTCCATACAGGCTAGTGTACATAGTGAAGGAGTAGAAACTTTGTGGTTAGATATCATTCTGAAGAATGGTACACAATTTAGGATTGCGGCATTCTATAGACCTTCAGACCTGAATGAAAACACTGACAGGTTGATGCAAGAAGACATAAGTAGGAGAGTGCAGGAGAGAACTGTTCACAGCCGTCGCGGAACACTTCGCCACTTATTACTCCGACATATCTTCCAATACTCAATAGTCACAGCACACCACCTCATTCCTTCGTGACACCCTTGCTACTTGCCTCTTCGACTCAGACAACTCGGAACCCAACAACGCACCCTTTGCCCCCTATGAACTAAATTTATCCCTCTCCAAGGTATCCAGTAGGGCACCTGGACCTGATCACTTGATATATCTCTTCTTTCAAAATATCTGACTCTGGTAAAGATAACCTCCTCTCGGCACTAAATCAACTATGGACTGACGGCACTTTTCCACCCTCTTGGCCTACTGGTATTATTATCCCTATACCTAAGCCTTCCAAACCTCGACATCTCCCCTCTAGCTGTCGTCCTATCTCTCTCACTAGTTGTGCTTGCAAAATTTTTGAGCGCATGGTCAATGGAAGAATCAGAGTCCATCTCGAAAACAACAAAATTCTATCCCTCTTTCAGAGCGGCTTCCGACCAAGGCGAAGCACCACTGACAACCTGATCGAAATTGTGGATTTAATCCAGCGTGGTTTCGGAAAACAAATCCGAAACCATCGCCCTTTTTTTAGACCTAAAATCCACGTTTAACAAAGTACATAGTTCTGCCCTTCGAATTAAATTGTACCGTACTGGTATCCAGGGGGGGCAGAATGGTCACCTTTATCACAAACTTTCTAGAAAACCGCTCCTTCGTTGTCCGTTGCGACAACATTCATTCCCGGCCCCACACTCTCGACCAAGGCGTCCCGCAAGGCAGCGTCCTATCTCCAACCCTCTTTCTTATTATGATAAACGATGTATTAGAACAACTTCCCCTAATTTCTCCCCTTCTAAAACATTATCTCTATGCCGATGATTTGGCTATTCGGTGTACACACCCGTCGGCAGATTCAGCTAATCACTTTGTACAACTCGCCATGAATCACATTGATTCATGGTGCTCCCTCTGGGGGTTACAGATCTATCCCACGAAATCAGTCACTATGCTCTTTTCCAGGCTCCCCAGGCATATCCCACCTAGCACACCACTCCGTTATCGCGATCAAATTATCCCCCTCCAAACCTCCTTCAAATATCTCAGAATTATCCTCGATAAAGGACTCTATTTTGGCCCCCACGTTACTCATCTTAAACAACGCTTCGCTGTGTGTCTAAATCTCCTGCGCTGCATCTCCGGCCGCGACCGGGGTGCAGACAGGACAACCCTTAGAAAAATGTACATCGCACTGATTCGTTCAATCCTGGAATACAATGCGTTTATCTTCGATCATATATCTCCACCACTTACCAAGTCACTGGAATGCATACAAAATCACGCACTCCGCCTCATCACCGGAGCACACTGCACCACACCTACCACCAGTATCCGGGGTGAGACCAACCTCCCTAGCCTACAACAACGCAGAACACTACAATCGTTAGATACCACTTCAGGACAACAACACAGCTAAATCACCCCTCCAATGTCGCATGGACTAAACCCCCGGTTCGGCGTTCCAAAAACAAAAATAAATACAGCATTGCCATTCGTTGAAGCAGGTTCTCACATCCACACTGAAATTTCCGGAGGTTACCCCTGACCGAGTTCCTCCCCCCCCCCCACCTTCTCCCATTTTGGCACATGAAATACCCCAAACTCGAGTATCTCTTTAGGCAAAATAAAATCCTGCTCACCCCCATCGAAGTCCAAGTTAAGTTTTTTTAATATCAAAATGCCCACCCACAACACACCTTCTTTTACACGGACGGCTCACGTACCAGCAATGGTACGGGAGCCGCCTGGTGCGGTGGGCCCGACACTGGTCGAACCAAATTAACACTTCACCATTCGGTATACACAGCAGAACTAGTCGCCATACTCACTTGCCTCCAACACATCACTGCGCAACACATCACTACCCCTACTACAATATGCACTGACTCACGATCCTCCGTGGACGCCCTCGCAGCACTACACAACACCACACACCCCACGCTCCACGCCATCCGACACCTCTACAATGACAACCACGCACACCTTCAGCTCACCCTGCTCTGGATCCCTGGACATAGGGGTATCCCGGGAAACGAAAGGGTAGACGGTCTCGCCCGCGCGGCGATCGACCTCCCCGGTAACAATGGAGCACCGGTGCCCCCCGGGGATCTTCTATCCCTGAAAAAGAATTTATTTAAATAATATATTCAGGCCTGCTGGTCACACAACACCACACACCTAGACGCTATTAAGCCCACACTCTCCAGCTGGCCCTCCTCCAACCAGCACACTCGTCTAAATGAGGTGGCACTCGCCAGACTTCGCCTGGGACACACTAAATTGACACACGATTATATTTTTCATCGACCACACCGCCTTCCACTTTGTAGCACATGTCACGTACGACTTGCTGTCACCCATATCTTACTTAACTGTCCAGCATATGGTCCTTACTGTCGCGATATCATCCAGTATTTCACCAACATCCATTCACAACTTTCGCTTCGAGCTCTCCTCGGGAATAAGCTCCCGGCACTCTTCGAGTTACTTTTCCGCTTTCTACAAGACACCAAACTCTCCGAACTGATCTAAAGCCTCGTTGCATTTACCTGATCCAAGCTAGTATGATGTGAAGTTATAAGTTATATGACACGCGCTACACTCCTCACTGACTGTATGACTCCGCTCCACACCTCTTCCTCTTCGACGTCGCTAAACACATACATACAGGTTATCTCACACTAGGTAGACAGGAACCGATCCAATTTGGCCAAAACGGACGGATTTCCTTTTAAATTGCGCTTGGTTTTTTACCTACGGGTTTTCCAAGCAGCTTGGTTTTTCCCCTTTTTGGGGATTTCCAAGCTTTAACTTAAACATACACCTACACATACAAGGTCGGGCCTGAATCCCACGACTCGCTTTGGGTGACAGGCCTCCGCTTCGCCATCCAGGTTGCAGGTGGGCAGTGGAGCCCCTCCGCAGGCAACGAAGCTGCCGACCCTCCAAGTGTCCTTCTCATTATCGTGTATGCATGTATGTATGTCCGTGTATGAACCTGTATGCTATGTATATATCGGCCCTATACGCCACGTTCTTTGTCTACCGGCGTCTCATCTTTCTTCTCTTTCCTCTTTGATATAACCGGATGCCACATAAGCCGGATTAACGTAACTACTTCTTTAACGTAACAATCTCTAGCGGAAGGCATTTTGCCTCTGCTAAAGAAGAAAAAAAGAAAAAAGAAAACTGTCTTTTGGGGGGATTTCAACATAGGAGGATTGGGAGACAAAGCTATATGTCTAAACAAATCAGGAAAAAGTCCCAAGGCTTGTTGAGGATTTTTAAATTATATTTCACATGACACGTGAATCTACAAGGGGAAATAAAATATCAGATCTTGTGCTTACTAAGGAGGACAATTTTATACAAAATGTGAACATAGGAGGGACCTTTGGTAATAGTGATCACAACATCATAAGCTTCTCATTGTATATTGGACGTGTAGGATCCGATAAAACATTGATCCCCAAAGTTTGCTAAAGGAAATTACAATGAGTTCAGGATCTTCCTGAATGCAGTTCATTGGAAATATTTATTGATGAGCTTAGATGTTTATGAAACGTGGAGAATGATAAAAGATAAACTATTTCAAGGTCAGGATAGGTTCATTCCCAATAGGCAAATTAGATTAATGAAGGTTAAGCACCCTTCATGGCTGACCAGGGAAGTAATGCATGTACTGGAGTCAAAGAAACAGGCATTCAAGAAACTAAAAGATATTTATTTTATTTATTTATTTATTTATTTCACAATACATGCCCTCCACGTATAGTGGCTATTATGGACAGTCTGGGTATAACACAGATATTTACAAAGAAAGGATAGATTTGTGGTCAATAGTGGGAACACATGCGCAACAAACATTCATACACCAACATAGTACAATACCCATATCACTCTGCACTACACACACCTTGCTTGCAACACGAGCTGTAAACGAGTAGTTTATGGAAGTGATATGAAAGCGATGGCCTAAATGTGAGTGCATGGTGTACACAAATCTATTTTGTAAGTTTTTTTTGTGACTAGTGTTGCTCGTGGAGATAAGCTCGTACACGCTTCTTGAAGTTAGACAGCTTCAATGTTTTTGTTTCAGTAGGGAGTTTGTTGTAGTGGAAGACAGACGAGTAGAGAAATCTCCTGCGGCCCGCCTCTCTGTGTATGGCTGGTAGGTGCAGGTGGTCGTCTGCACGCGTATGACGGTTTCGCAGGGTAGAGTTTGCAGAGATTTGACCGGCAATGTGCGTTGGCTCACCCGTCAGAATGATCTTGTGGAGCAAAGTAAGGCTGTGAAATAGATGCAGATCAGCTGCGGTGAGAAGACCCAACTCGTTACGGGCATCAGAAATATGATCAAATTTCCGTAGACCTGACACGACTCTAGTGGCGAAGTTAATGATTTTGTCTAGTCTGTTGATGTTTGCTGCCGACCCGTTCCCATAAACAGATATGCAGTAGCGGATATTGGATATAACAAGGCTATTGACTATAGTGAAGAGGGTACTGGTTGGCAGATGGTGACGCAGATGGTTCAGGGCCATAAGGAATCCAGTGCACTTGCGGACCACGGCAGCTACATGGGAATCCCACGACATGTGGCGATCAAATGTCACCCCAAGGTTCCTACACGAATGACTTTCATATATCACAGCGTCCCTAAAGCACACTCGTATCGGGGTAATATTGCGAAGATTCTGACGCGATCCGAACGTGAGAAGCTGAGTTTTGGTCGGGTTTACCTTCAAACCGTTATCCAGGAAGTAGTCGTATAGTTGGTTCAGACATGTCTCCATCTGATTTATCAGATTTGGGAGATCAGATTTGCGACCGGAGATGAGGACCTGGGTGTCGTCTGCGAACTGAGTGACGTGTGCTACCGGGACGTGCAAACTGAGGTCGTTCGAAAAGATGCAATAGAGGAGTGGACCTAGTGATGAGCCTTGAAAAACACCTATGTTGTTAGGAAGAAAGGAGGAGAGATGCCTGTTTCCGCGTTGATCTGAGATGCTAACAGCCTGCGTGTGACCTCCCAGATAAGCCTTAAACCAGTCAGTATCAATTCCATGGAGTTCTAGTTTAGTGAGCAGTTTGGTGTGATCTATTACGTCGAAGCATTTACTGAGGTCCAGAATGCAAAGGAGAGCTACTTCCGAACGGTCCATTGCTGCTAGTAATTTGTCCGAGACTGAGATCAGAGCGGTTTCCGTAGAGTGGCGTGGTCTGAAGCCGTGCTGAGTTTGGGCCAGTAGGTGGTTTGCGTTCAGGTAGTGATAGAGTTGCTTCTGCACTACCCTCTCTGTGATTTTGGCGATAACCGGAACCAATGAGATGGGCCTAAAATTAGAGGGATCCGAAGGATCTCCTGATTTGTGAATGGGAGTTACTATTGACTGTTTCCAAGTGGAGGGGATATCAGCTGTAGTCAGGCATGTGTTTATAATGTCGAGCAGCACTTCTCCGATAAAAAGAACAGAAATTTGATGACCTTAATACAGATCCCGTCGGGTCCGCAAGCACTTGTGCTCCTCATATCCATGACAATTTTGGTTAGCTGTTCGAGGGATATGGGTGATACTTTATAGGAGCTGGTAGAGACGCGCGATAGCCGGCAACTGGGAGGTGTGTGTTCAGACATGTTTGCCTGGCGTTTGACCTCTGCTGATACCTTAGGTCCGACACTAACAAAGTATTTATTTAGATGCTCAGGTAGGACCTGGGGTTGAACTCTATGAGAGCCTTTTTTGGTGTCGATAATGGGCTTAATAGCACGCCACACAGCTGATGGGCCTTTCTGTGATATCTTTCTGCTAATATCGTCCCTACAGTCAGCTCTAATAGCTGAGCGAACTTGTCTGTTAAGTATTTTGTACGTGCTTCTATCTTGCAAATGGAGAGCTACATTTCGCCGGTGCATGAGCTGTTTGGTAGCTTCGCTGACATATGGCGCTGTTGGGTTCCTAAGTTTGATGTTTCTGAGGGGTAGGTGCTCGTCGAGAATAGGTGTCAGCAATTTCAGCAGGGTGTCCCATTTGTCCGTTACTGAGATGCGCCCAGTGACCTGTACCCAGTCGATCTCACCAAGGTCAAGAGTCAGTTCCGAGGTGTCTACTCGTCCGTAAGAACGTGACTTTATTACGGTGTTGACTGAGGCAGGCCTGTTTACTTTAATGGAACATGTGATAAATTTATGTGGGCTGTAGTGGCAGAAACTCACTCTGGTTCTGCCGACGGAAATGGGCGAGTTTGTTAGGATGACATCCAATAGAGAGCCTGTGGCGAATGTAGGGCGCTGCACTGTCATGGTAAGTGAATAGTTGCTGATGAACTCAAGCAGGTGTGTTTTGCTGGGGCTATTTGCCGTGTCGAGAAGGTTACAGTTTAGATCACCTGCGAGGTAGAAAGTGCCGGTAAAGTTCAGTGTCGCCAATTGTACCTGTCTTTCGAGCTCAGCGAAGTCATCATTTAAAGCAGGAAGAGTGTTGCGAGGTGGCCGATAGATTGCCGCTAGAATGAAATACTTTCCGCTCTTCACTTTGACTTTGGCCCAGAGTGATTCTAGTTTGGAGCTAGAGTTCGGAGGCGTAGAAATTTTCAAGACGGTAATAGTTAGAGCTGACTTGGCTAGAATCGCCACCCCACCGTAACCACTAGAGTCGGGCCGGTCCGCGCGTTTCACTTGGTAACCGGGGAAGTTAATGAGACGCGTGGGGGTGCTTGGGCGCAGCCAGGTCTCAGTCACCACAGCTAGGTCTAGAGAGTAAGTATGAAGGTCGTTGTGTAGTTCGAGTAGCTTAGGTTTGATAGATTGTGCATTGATGAGTCCCAGGTGGAGCTGTCCTTTGTGCTGTTGAGCGGTCACATGGCTTGTTCCGCCCCGCGATCCGCGCCTTCTGCCGCCCCTGGCGCCGCGCCTGCCCCGGCGTGTTGTCTTGGGCGTTTCGTTAACGGTGACGCACCCCTCCGTCCGGTTGGCCAAGGGGTGGGCCAGCTGGTGACTGCCGGAGGCGGCGGCCGCGGCGGCGGTGATGACGTCACGGACGGGACGGCTGCGTGCCCGTGGCGAGCCCGGGTGACCGGGGGACGTGAAGGCGGTTAAGATTTGAACGAGGGCGATGGATAGCAGCAGCCTGATGATGTCGGTGTGCATGATGGTAGAGATGTCCGTGAACTGGTAGAGCTGTAGATAGACGATGAAGAATACTATTGCTGGAGGCACAGGAATTCCGAGCGGCACCAAGGCGTCAGTCCGTCAGCCTTCTCCGCTGCAGTGTCGGAAAGAAGACTTCCCACGGGCAGTAGTTGATGATTTAAGCAAGGAAAGTCAATATAGAGAAAGGCGCTGTCACTTCTCCACTCGCTCAGTTAAGAAAATACAATCGCTGTGCAATCACTGTCCGTTCACTGCACAATTTTCGTCAGGAATAACCAGAAGAATTTTCACTAAGTAGTTCAGCCACTTCGCCGATATCTCACTTCTTCTTTTTTCTGGTACACTACACTTTTCCTGCTTCACTTCTCACTCACTCTCTCTGATTTCACACACTCTCTGAGTTTCACACACCCTATATACAAAGGCAACAAAGAGGGCGAGGGAAAGGCTGGACGAGCGACCGAGACGCGTCTGCTCGCGGCGCCGCGCTCAGGACAACTGTTCACTGATTCATGGATCTACCCCTGATTACAACATTGCTCTCTCGCGGTTATGAACTCCGACTAATTATCAAATTGTGCGCATTCACGTGTGGTTTCTCTTGCAAATTTCACAACTTCCATTGAACTATTAAGAGGAAAGTGGACAATTCGAAAAAGTTCTATATTTTATATGTCCGGAACAGCAATGTGGCAGTGTAATTTAAAAACCAGCAATGAGAGCACCGTCCGAGCTGGTTATGACGGATTTCTTGGGGGAGGCCCTAGTCATATAGGATACGAGTGCTTGCTATCACAACGGCTGCAAACAAAAATAGATTTGACCCTCCTATTCCTATTACCCTCAATCATTGTACATACGCCGAACCTTCGACACCTTTGAAATTATTTCGATATCTCAACATTCTGATACCGTGCGGCAAGCCACGTCGAATGACACCCACATAATGCAAATTGAAGCCATAGCCACGAAACGCGAGGTCTCTGAAAATTAACTAACCTTTGACCTTGAGGCTTGATCTGACATTCCCGGGTTGAAATGTTACTCGAGGGTTGCCCACGGGCTATCTCTTGATACCAAGCATGGGTAGCTTTGGGAGATAACGAAGAAATGCTGGGCGACCGAAGAAATGAATTCGACCTGTGACTTTGAAAATTAATGTGATTTCTGAACAGTTTGCTAGAGTACCACATAGCACGTCGAATGACTCCACTTGATGAACATTGAAGACATAGCGACGAAACCCGAGGACATCGAAGAACTCAATCAAACCTTTGACCTTGACATGTCCCGGTTTGAAATATTGCTCGAGTGTTCGCCACTGGTTATTGCTTGATACCAGATTTGGATAGGTTTGAGAGAAAACGAGAAAAAAAAAGATTGACCGAAGGATCAGCTTGGCCTTTGTCCTTCAAAAATAACTCGATTGCTTAGCTTTCTGATAATGCATAGCAAGCCACATCGAATGACGCCCATTTGATGGAAATTGAAGCGATAACAACCGAACCTCGCGTTCGGTCGATATCCCTTCAATATCGCCATCTAACAAATCAAGCTAACCTTTGATCTAGAAGTTTGACCTTGACATACCGATTTGAAATGTTGCACGATGGTTCACCACAGGCTATTGTTTGATACCAGATTTGGGTAGGTTTGAGTGAAAACGAAAAAAAATGAGACGACCGAAGAAACCGGTTTGCGTAGAACTTTTACCGTTAAAATGGTAATGTGAGGCCTATGTAGTTCCTTCTAGCGTGTTCGGTACAAGCAGAAGCATTTGTGGTAATTGATTCGAACGATCATAAACCCGTCGCTGAATGCCGATGCCAATACAAGCCTCTGGCGAACTCGTCGCTGAATACGAATACGAATACGACGTTAAGTTGACGTACGTGCTTAAGGCTGCCCATGACTTCCCTCAATGGTCTTGAAGATATCCAAGGACACCCAGATTCGCATTTGTTCAAGATGCATCAATATATGAACAGGGGAATGCAACATAAGACGTATAAAGCCTTGCGATAATGCAAATTTGTTGCCTAGCAGAGCACAATTTACCATCGAAATGAAAACAGAAGATGGTCAATATTCATGTGATTCAAGAATGGCCTGGAAGCAGAAATTTCTGACGTTTGCTGATTTACTAGTCGGAAATTGTGTGCCGACAGGCCTGTAAAGCCTGTCGATTGGCTAGATCGGCTTTTAGTATTTTTGGTGATGCTCTTGCATATTTATTTTCACTTTATTAATGATTAAGTATAATTTTGCGGCGATGATACTCAGGTAGCTGAGGCTTGGGAGGGGGGGGAGGGGGGACACGGAAAAAATAGACGGTGACAAATCGACACTTTTCAGAAATTGGGGGGGGGGACATGTCCTCCCCTCCCCCCCCCCAGCCCCTCAGTGGTTACACCCATGTAGGAAACTACAGGCCCGTCAGTTTGACCTCGATAGTTTGCAAGGTGCCAGACAAACTGACTAAACAGAATGTTCAAATTCATCATGATAGGCACGACTTCTTAAGGGATACTCAACATGGATTTGTATCTCAAAGGTCTTGTTTAGCTAACATATTGGAGTTCATGGAGTATGCTACTAAAGAAGGAGACAATCAAAGCAGGATGGATGTTGTGCACTTGGACTTTAGATGTTGTGTACTTGGACTTTAGATGTTTGTACTTGTACTTGTACTTTTGATAAAGTTCCACATGGAAGGCCAATTCATCAACTACAGCAGCGTAGGATTGTTTGGAAAGTTCTAGATTGGATGGAAGCATGGTTGAGGGGAAGGAAACAAAGGGTAGTGTTAAGTTGATGTAAATCTGATTGGAAGGATGTTCTGAGTGGAGTACCACAGGGCTCTGTTCTAGGGCCACTTCTCTTTATCACCTTTGTGAATAACATTGAGGTAGGGCTGATGAATAGTGTTCGAATTTGCTGATGACATCAAGCTGGTAGGGGTGGCTAACAGTAGTGATCAATAAAGTAATATTAAACTAGACTTGGAGGATCTAAAAACGTGGGCTGATCAATGACAGATGTCTTTCAACTGTGATAAGTGTAAGTTATGCATCTGGGGTCTGGGGGTGAGACTTTCAGATATACAATGGGAGGTAGGGAACTGGATGTTATTGAAGAGGAAAGAGACTTAGGTGTGTTGGTTTCAAAAGAGCTTAAAGCAGAAAAACAATGTATCCCAGCTAGGAACAGGGCACTCATAATACTGGTACTCATTAATAGGAGTGTGAGATATACGAGCAAGGAAGTCATGAAAAAAACTGTACTTAACATATGTGCGACCCCACTTGGAATATTCTGTACAAGCATGGAACATTCTGGAACATTGATGGCACATTCTGTATAAGCCCCTACCTAGAAAAAGATATAGATATGTTAGAAAGAGTGCAGCGCAAAGCCACTAGACTCATCAGTAGAATATGTAATTTAGAATATGGAGAAAGGCTTATGGCATTTGATATGTACTCACTCAAGTATAGGAGATTAAGGGGCACATTATTGAAATGTACAAAGTTGTTAAAGGACTAGATCAGGTCAATTTGAATGATCCTCTTCTGCTTAGAGTATCACATAGTGGTCAGCAATTCAGGTTAGACAAGTTGAGGTGTAGAACAGTTAAGCGACAACAGGTCCTCAGTCAAAGAGTTGTTGATCAGTGGAATAGACTGCCTGCTGATGTTGTGGGGTTCCTCATTGAATGTATTTAAAAGTAAGGTGGACAATTTTTTTAGACAGGAAAATCTTGTTTTTGTGTTCTAATTAGTGATGGATGGGGTGAGATGCATGCTAAGTAAGTGTGCACGGCACAGACCCCTTTAAGCAGGCATGGATGCAGTTGGCAAATTATTGGTAAGGCTTTCAATCCACATGTGTTTACAGGGATCAAGTGAATAGGGC
Source organism: Ashinkailepas kermadecensis (assembly GCA_034440615.1). Lineage (NCBI taxonomy): Eukaryota > Metazoa > Arthropoda > Thecostraca > Neolepadidae > Ashinkailepas > Ashinkailepas kermadecensis. The sequence goes on along the minus strand of JAOTOM010003003.1, from coordinate 56,041 downwards.
TGAATAGCTAGGGTAGATAGGCATTGATAGGTGTGTGGGATGTTGGTGGATGGTTTCTTTAGGATGTGGTGTTGGTTGGGGTGGGTATTTTTACCAGGCTTATGGTATCTTCCATTTACAGACTTAACCTGGATGGGTCCGTATGGCTCTTATTAATTCTAAACACTTTATGACACTTTATTTATGTCCATGTATTTAGTTTGTGGACGATAATTCAACAGGTCTGGGGGAGAGATACCACGTTGAATTGTCGAATAGGTGGATTGGTAAAAAATAGCAGGATAATGGAGGCTAAATTAAATATAAACTGACTGAAAAATTAGTGTTTTAAGAAAAATTCAGGGATATTTATCGACGTTTCGACTTATTGTCTTCATCAAGGAAATAATATATGGGCCGAAAGTGACAATAAGTTTAGGCATTTGTAAAAATCACGATGACGTTCACATTTCACATCCCCACTTCAGAACCTTTTCAGAATATCATAAAGCAGTCAACACAATGTATGTCAGGTACATGTTTCTGTGTATGGTTCGATGCGCAACACGGACCAAGATAACAAATACAAATACAGCGAAGATCACAGTTTCTTTATCAAGAGTCAGTACATCGCAACGGGACTGTAATTTGTCTGATCAGTCCAGCTGTGATGCTAGAAGTCTCAGATAACCCTATCGATGTATTTGTTGTCGCATCAGTGGCAAGGTATGCTGCCTCCACCACTCGCCGCTCAGCTCTGGTGGGATTGTTTTGAATGTTGACTGTTCCTGTCCAGTCCGGTAGGTGCCCTGCCCTGTCCGCGTGAACTACTAGGGCATTGGACATCCTGGAATTGCGTAGGTCTGCCTTATGCTCTCTGATTCTCGTTGTTTAGGCCTCGGCCAGTTTCCCCATATACTTTTTTTCTCGCATGCACCACATGGTGTATTGTAAACAACAATGTCAACATTTTCGTCTCCCCCCTCCCCTCTCCTCTCCTGTCTGGATCTCACAAGTTGACATATTTTGTGTCCAGACACCGTAGCGACAGAGACTGCGGGATACACACATTTCGTGATATACTCGGTGTTTTGAGTCACTGGGGAGAGGAAAGTTCGCTTGGGTATTCCATCTACCTCATTCCTGTGCCTATTGCTGATGCGATGCGCCTTCGTGGGTAGGATCAGTAGATCAGCCAGCGGACATTTAAGTTTTCTGAATACTTGAACTAGGTAGTCAAGTTCGTCCTGTAGAAATTCTGGAGAGCAACTCTTTAGCGCCCTCATGTAAAAACCGAGAACCATAACTGATTTAGTCCTCTGACTGTAGACGGAGTCTACAAGATACCATGTGGTGCATGCGAGAAAGTACACTATGGGGACACTGGTCAAGGCCTAAAAACGATAATCAGAGAGCATAAGGCAGACCTACGCACTCACAGGATGTCCAATGCCCTGGTAATCCACGCGGACAGGGCAGGGCACCTACCGGACTGGACAGGGACAGTAATCATTCAAAACAGTCTTACCAGAGCTCAGCGGCGAGAGGTGGAGGCGGCAAATATTGCCACTGATGCCACAACAAATACATCGACAGGGTTCTCTAAGACTTCTAGCATTACAGCTGAACCGATCAGAAAAATGACCGTCCCGTTGCGATGTACTGACCCTGGATAAAGAAGTTGTGATCTTCGCTATATTTATATTTGTTATCTTGGACCGTGTCGCGCATCGAACCATGTAGATATAGAACCATGCACCTGACATGCATTGTGTTGATGGCTTTATGATATGTTGAAAAGGTTCTGGAGTCGGAGTTATGAAAATTGAATGTGATCGTGATTTTCAAAAATGCTTAACCATATTTTCAGTCTCGGCTCATACCTTGCTTCCGTGATGAAGACAATATAGTCGAAGCACAGTGAAATGTCTTTACTGAAGTGGGAAACTGAGTTTTTGATCGAAGTACTCATTTTTTCACTCAATTGATGTTTAATTTAACGTTCATCATCCTACTATGTCATGTTGCGCCGGAGTACGAAGATGGTGTGCATTGGGCAGTATCCCACAGTACGGCAAAAAGTATTAAGGGACAGTTTTTCTTTCACCCAAGGTGTTCTCATCAGCTAAGAGATGACATACCAAATTGCGGTCATTAATCCACGATAAACAGAACAACCTTCATCCCTGGAGTTATTTTAGTGATCAAGTCCGAAAATACTGCATTAGTGGCACAATAATCGACGTTTCGGCACCAGACAATCATCGAGAGTGACGATGGCCTAGGACACGACATACGAAACTTCAAAGCAATGTCCGAGGAACTTATGCGTAATCACAGAACAGCCTAGTTTTCAGCCGGCTGCGGGGATTTAAGGAAGGAACACTCTAAACAGAAGTGTGTTTAATAAATGCAATGCGTCCTACAGCCTCGCTGAAGTTACACCCCGAATGTCCCAAGACCAAAGTGGCGTAGGTACCTAGCGAGTCTCTCACCACACCCGCGTCTCCCTGACCGGACCGCAGTGTGCTCGACTGCGCTCGTCAGGTGTCACGGTGCCAGACCGCAGCACCCGACTGCGCTGCTTCTCCTGACTGGCGGTGGCCGCCACCGTCTGGGGCCGGTACTTTCCCCGAGGCGCCGGTGCTGTCGAGAGGAATAGCAGCGTCAGTGATAGCAGTTACCACCGTGAGGGCGATGCGTCGCGCACACTCAAACCTCACCAAGCTTAACGTCACGCATGTGATGTTGCATGGAAAGAATCGAAATGAACTCCCCTCCCCTACCATTCAAAACCTTTGGCGACGATCATGACGTTAGCTCCGACACCATCAATTCAGCAACGGTAGTTGCAACTGATTTTTCACTGCAGTTTCGTTTGTGTCGGATCGGCAGACAGAGCATGGTTGTGGTTTCGGGTCGCGTTGGTCGCGTGGCGCGTGCCATGTGCTGACATGTGCTGCCATGCGGAGTCATGTCGAAATCAGTCAGTCGGGGCCACAACCTATACAAGAAATCACACAAGGCTGAATCACAGCGCAAGAGCGCAAAATCACCGGCGTAGTCCACGCGCACTCATCAATCCACCAATTCACCAATCAACCACCCACCACCACCACAGTACATCCTCGTTGACATCAAGGTCAGCAACAGCAGCAGCAAGTCGAATAAATTGCTGAATTAAATCAAAGCATGAATGGATTTGCTTACCAAAAAGCTATAATGCCTCAAAACGTGTATTGCATGAAGCCCCATGAAACACAATAATACACAGGCGGTCAGTAGGAGAAGGATATCTTCAATTTCTAGTCAACTTCTTTCTTTGATCAGACCGAAAAAAAATATTAGACTGATATTGGTGATACGCTTTCTCTAATGTCCCAAATGTATTGACAACACTTGTTGAATTCTGATGCAGTTGGCATAAACCCATTAAGCACACCAGCTTAGGTAGCACTACAATAAAGCAAAAATTACACCACCATATCTATGCTAAGTAGGTGTGCACTGTACAGGCCCCTTTAAGCAGGTATGGATGGGGTCTGAAGATTATTGGTAGGGCCCTCAAGTCACATGTGTTACACGAGGTCGAGTGAATAGAGCTGAATAGGTAAGGTAGATATACATTAATGAGTGTGTATAACCACGCCCGGGGTGCGGTTATAAAATCATAAAGTGATCATACTTAATAAGAGCCACAAGGGCCCGTCCAGGTTAAGTCCGTAAAGGGAAGATACCATAGTCCTGGCAAAAAGACACCCTTCACCCCAACCAACACCACATCCCTAATTCCAAAGAAGGCATCTACCACCATCCCCCACACTCATCATTGTCTATTTACCTATGTCCATGATATTAGCAATGGATTCGCATTCGCATTCAGGATCCTATTTGCATACTCTCCGATTTCGTTCATTTGTTCAGGACATAGTCTGTGTGGCTTGCCAAGTAAGGCATACAATAATTATTCCATAGGACGAGCAGTTTCATCCCCAGAAGTCAAGAAAAGCCATTCGGGTCAAAACTCGGGGTATCGCATAAAATTCGAAGTATTTCACTTAGCCGAATGGTTCCAACGCCTAGATGTCCGCTGTCCGTCAAAGATGCAGCATATATAATTGCGTGACCTTCAATGCGACAGTTTGACCTCAGTTCACCAGAGTTGGTTTTACTCATGCTCTAAATATATTTACGGTGTACCGAATAAAGTCATAATGACACATTGGATATACCTGATTTTTGCAGGTAATAGTCTGTTGTGTGGTTATGGAGACTGTCTGACTCGCTGCCATATTAGCGCTGAATATGGCAGCCCAAGATAATGTGGGTTTGGCCGCCCACGAATAAACCGTCTAACCCCGGAAGCCCCAGCGTTTGGACCGTCCCAATTGTCTATGAGTTAGAATCATTTTGAGCTCCAACCAATAAGAGACATAACATGGCGCGGTCGGTGTGCTTGCAGACGGACAGTGCTCTCTGGGCGGACAGTTCGTGTGCGTGCGGAGTGTGGTGAACTATAGTGACTGTGCCCTGGAATCCCGGCGCCGCGGGGCATGGACAGCGTAGGGGCGTCGCCAGGCACGGCGGCCGGATAGCCGGCCACCGAGGCAAAGCCTTCGCCCGTGGAGCTGCTCACGCAGCTGGTGGCCCAGCAGCAGTAACAGATGGCCCAGCAGCAGCAACAGTTGACCATGCTCATGGAACGCGGACTGTTTGGCGGCTCGCTCACGGCGCCAGAGGCGCCGGGCGTGGCCGCGCCTGCCGGCCCGCGGACGGACAACGCCGCTGAGTCCAGGGCCCGGCACCGGCTGCCGGCGGCCGCCACAGAGGTGCCTCAGCTGTCTTCCTCAGCGTCACTGAAGGACTTCGAGGCATGGCGAAGCAAATTCTCCGGCTACTGCCTGCTGACTGACATCAATGGTCTGGTTCAGCCTGCAGGTTCCTGAGGACGCCGGAATGGAGGCGGTCATTACAGCGATGCAAATGCATTTGCGCTGTCAGGTGAACATAATAATCGACCGTCGGGACTTCAACACCCGCGTCCAAGAGCCAGATGAGTCGGTAGACGACTACCTCTGTGCTCTGAGGGAAACCGCGTCATTTTTCTATTTCTGTGCCCAATGCATCGACGATCGGTTCCGAGGTCGCCTCGTCGTGGGAACGCGGGATGAAGAGGCGAGGCGGCGGATGCTGGAAGTTCCGGACCTCACTCACCAGACAGCAGCTAACGCATATCGTGCGTCTTAGAACTCTGCCAACAATTGCTCTGCTCTTCGTGGATCGGTGCACCCCGTCCCTGGCCAAGGTCTCCCAGTACAAGCGGGATCGCAGCCGGCCGCGGCAGCCCAGTGGCCGTTGCAGGCCAGCCGACGTGCGTACTGGCAAGTGTGGACGCTGTGGTTCAGCTCCTGACACTGAAGACCGGCTGTGCAGGGCGCTGGGCCGCAGGTGTTGTATGGAGAAAATTCCGCAATGTAATGGAGAAAATAATTTCTCCTCTGTCTGCTGTAAACGCAGTGACAGCGGCCGCTCGCGGCGCATGGCTAGCCCCGGACGCGGCCGCCAGGGCCAACTTTTGAGCCAACAGCCTTCCGGAACTGTCGGTCGACTGACCGTTCCGGAAGTCGCCGACAGGTGGCGCAAGTCAGCAGCGGGAATCGCGGGCGGCGCAAGTCGCGCCAGGCCCCGACGGCGGCAAGAAATATTATCTCCAATGTGGTGCTAAGAGGGGAAAGAGCCCGGCGCTCTCCCCAGGTACACCTGATGTTGCATGAACCTGGTGGATCGACTTCAGACACCGTATGGACTCCGGATACAGGAGCTGAAGTATCCGTGATGCCTCTACGAGTAGCCGGCAAACTGGTCATTCATCAACGGGTCTTGCTCCGTTCCTCAGACAAGCTGTATGCGGCCGACGGGCGCTAAATCCCATGCCTGGGGACGTGTGACGTCACCCTTAAGCTCGGTGGCATCGTCCACACCATAGCGGTGGCGATTGGACAAGAAGAAGCTCCGGGCCATCGCCGAGTTCCCGCAGTCCACAAGCCTTACCGACCTGAGATCATTCCTTGGTCTCCCCAATCGGCTGGGCGAGTTCTCGTTTGACACCGCAGCTGCTGCAGAGCCGCTCCGACAGCTTCTTCGGCCCAAGAACGCGTGGCTGTGGACGCCGGATCACACCAGAACCTTCAAAGACGTGAAGAAGGCGCTGGTGTCAACACCCATTCTGGATTTCTTCGACCCCCAGCGTCGGACTGTCCTGGAAACCGACGCTGCGCGTCTCCGCGGCCTTGGATTCTGTCTACGACAGCAGGATGAGGTCGGACGGTGGCGCCTCATCCAGTGCGGTTCCCGCTTCCTGCTGACGTCGAGACGAGGTATGCGGTCATCGATGTGGTGGTGCACGCTTAGTCCTCACTGTCTGCTAGCGATGCACTGATGCTCACGGTCTCTTTATTCACTGTCCAAGGTTCGGCTATACACGCTGTTGTCTCGAGGCTTGTCCTGACGCGACTGGCCCTGTCGGGGCGGACAGTCTGGAGTGGGTCGCGCGTCCGTGGTGCCATAACCATAAATCACGGCCCGCGCGCCGCACATGCGACACACGCACAACACCTCACCTCCAAGTTCATGGTCAGGTTCCGGACTATATGCCAGCGACTACTCCACATTTCCACCTCCCCTCCGAGTCGACGACGACGGCAGGCTGTTGGTGTCGACTCCTAACACCCTGCCGCCACAGCTCGGGCTACAGCACAATGCGTCACAACATGTACATCGTACCGGCGAGTGCGTGAATGCTACTCGTAAGAGGGAAGGTTGGGGTCGATGTGGAGGCGAGCGGGGCGGTGAGAGCGTCTGCCGCTGCGACGGGGAACCGGACGGGTCGGTGGCTGTGGGGGCGGTGACCGTCGGTCGGTCAACTCGTCCGCAAAACGAACAGTGCGCGATGGGCGGGTCGGCGCGGCCTGGCTGGGCGGCGCGGACAGACACGGCGGTGTGCACACGGACACGAGCGGGCGGAATGGGCGCAGGAAGCGGCGGTTGCGCCAATATATGCGGCCACTGGGGAGCTTCACTAAGAAGTCACGCCGTCGGCCTACACCTACGACAGTGCCTCGCCGGTCCCATAATCCGGTCGAGGGGTCCTGAAGGGACACGTGGGTCCCAACGCGCAGGCTGGGCAGTGGCATAGCCGCTCGGTCATAGCGGTCACGGGCCGCCTGCCGAAGCGAGTCGGCGCGGGCGTCACAATCGTCAGCGGCTCGCTGCCACTCAGGTGCGAAAGCACGGTGGTGAATGGGGACCGCTGAGCGCAGAGGACGGCCGTAGAGGATTTGAGCCGGTGACCGGTGGTCCGCTCGCGGCGTGTTGCGAAGCTCCAGCAGCCCACGAGCGAACGCATCACAGTCAAGGTCACCCGCTACAGTCACTTTCTGCACCAGTCTCTTCACGAGTTTGACGGCCGCCTCAGCGTGGCCATTGGACTGGGTAGACATGCGATGTGTCACGCCCCAGCGCCATATGAAGTCTCTGGTGAGATGGGCAGTGTATTGCGGGCCACCGTCACTGCGTAACACGCAGGGAACACCGGTGGAGGCGAAGATTTCCCGCAGGTGTCGGATCAGAGCCCGGGCGGTGGCGTCGCCGGCGCAGTGTACAACTGCGGGCCACCCGGAGAGTCGATCGACGTACACCAGGTAGGTCTTGCCTGCGTGACTGAATAAGTCTGTGGACACAGACTCGAAGAACTCGGCTCGGCGGGGGGTCAGACATCAGTGGCTCTCGCTGCTGGCGAGGCAGCCGTTCACGGCATGCCTGACAGGAGCCAACGGTGTCGGCAACATCGCGGTCGATGCCGGCCCAGTATACAGACTGGCGTGCGCGGCGCTGAGTGCGTTCGACTCCTTGGTGCGAGTCGTGCAGGCGCTGCAGAGTCTGCTCTGAGGCTTCTGGGGATGACCAGACGAGGGCCACATACCAGGATGCCGTCGTCAACGGCCAGGCGATCTCGCACGCCCCAGTATGGCCTCAGGGCAGCGGGCAGGTCACGTCTCTGATCAGGGAAGCCGTTTGTCACGGCCTCGCACAACGCCACGTACTCGGCGTCGGTGCGGGCGGCGTCGCGGACGCCGGTCAGCGTGGCATCCTCGATGGGAGACACCCGGGCTCCGTCTGGATCCAGCTGGGTCACTGAGCACACGACGAGACTGTGGAGCTGATGAGTCACGTCATCTTCGGCTTTGTCATCGTCTGGTGTGGGGTCATCCACGGGGGCTCTGGAGAGAGCATCTGGGATGCAGTCTGGATCATCCGACTTGTGTGCCAGCGTCTGGTTCGTGCTGACTTGTTTTCGGCGCGGGGGGCGCACCGGCGCCTCCTCTCGCGTGCTCGTAGAGGTGCTGCCATCTGGCGGCGGTGACAGCTCGTCTCGTCGGACAGTGCTGCCGCCACGCGGCGGCGGCGGCTCTGACTGCGCGCGCCGACGAAGCGCATGGCCAGGCGGCGCAGCTTCCGTTTCCGTTCCACCGGTGGCGACGCTCGCCACCTGAGTGGGGAAGTCCGGTGGCAGAATTCCGAGGGTGATGGAATCATGCCAGGACAGCAGCGTGCTGTCCAGGCCCTGTATGACATGCACGGTCACTGTCGCTGTGATTGTACCCAAGGTTAGGTCGCACTGCACAGTCCCATAGCATCGTAGCTCGTTGCCACCGGCTGCATATAGCTTGTCCGCGGGCGGGGACAAACGACTTATGTCGACGTTCAGGTCGGCAGCCTGCGCCAGGCCAATGCAGGAAGTCTCCGCTCCGGTGTCAGGGGTCCAGAGCGCTGAGCCGGCCCCATGATGATGGGTCATAAACAGCCTGATCCTGGGTGAGCGGCGGGATGACAGGCCATAAACGCGGATGTCAGACACGTTCGCGCGATACTGGCCCTAGTCCCAGTCTCTTTGTCTGGAGCTGCGGCGCAGGCGCGTTCCAGATGTCGCGCCACGTTGACGACACATGGCCTGAAAATGGCCGCGACGGTGACACAGGTGACACGTAGCCATCCGGGCAGGGCATGTCGGCTCATCGGCGTGCGGATAGTGACCGCACGCGGGACACCTGTCCAGCGTCGGATGCGATTCGGTCCGACGGGTGTCTGAGCGGCTGGAGTCCCTTCGACGAGTGTCTGGGCGGCTGGAGTCTGGCCGACGGGCACGGGCAGTCCTGTTCCGACGATATGCGGACACAGGTTGGACGTGGCCGCTCGTCATGGCGGCCGAGTTCTGACGGGTGTTTTCTTGCACACGGCAGGTGTGGACTGCTGACTGCAGGGTGAGATCACTTTCGCTCAGAAGCACACGCAGGGTGTCCTCATCTCGGATCCCAGTGACGATGCGATCACGAAGTTGCGAGTCTGTGCAATGCGGACAGAAGTCGCAAAACTGGGCGATTTCGCGCAAAGCCATCAGAAACTCATCAAATGTCTCACCGTCCGCTTGCTGACGGCGGAAGAACTCTCGACGGTCCAGGACAACGTTGCGCTGCCGACGCAGATGACGCTCCATGCCCCGGATGATGGTCTGGATGTCGGACGTGGAGACGTCAATATCCAGGCCGTGACGTAGGGTTCGCGTCCATTGGTCGTCGAGCAGGGCGACGAGGGCGGCGGTTTGACTCGCCGACGGGAGGTCATACAGACCGGTGAGAATGGCGTACCCCTCGAATTTGTCCCGCCAAGAGGCAAACTCGCGCAGGCTGGCACCTTCCATCAGCCTGGGGACAGGCGTTGCTGTCGCACCCAGCCGTCTCGTGCCGTGGGTGGCTGGACCAAGGTCAGCACCGGCGGCATCGGTGCGTCCAGCATCGGAGTCGGTCAGCGTGCTGTGCTGCGGTCTGGCCTGGGCGGCCGATTCGGTCAACGCCAGAAGCCGTTCCTCTCTCCTGGCGGATGCTGTGGCTTGCTCCGTAAGCAGATCCGTCAGGCGGGTGAGTGTTTCTGTGAGAGCGTCCGGATCCATACTACCGACGCACCATGTGGTGGTGCACGCTTAGTCCTCACTGCCTGCTAGCGATGCACTGATGATCACGGTCTCTTTATTCACTGTCCAAGGTTCGGCTATACACGCTGTTGTCTCGAGGCTTGTCCTGACGCGACTGGCCCTGTCGGGGCGGACAGTCGGGAGTGGGTCGCACGTCCGTGGTGCCATAACCATAAACCACGGCCCGCGCGCCGCACATGCGACACACGCACAACAATCGAGATTGAGATGCTAGCCTTAGCTTGGGCATGCAGGAAGTGTTCGCTGTACCTCAGCGGTTTACAACGTTTCGAGGTGGTGCCAGACCATCGGCCTCTCATTCGGAGAGGTGTTGTGTGGTTATGGAGACTTTCTAACTCGCTGCCATATTCCCGCCGAATATAGCAGCCCAAGATAATGTGGGTTCGGCCGCCCACGAATAAACAGTCTGACCCCGGAATCCGCAGCATTTGGACCGTCCCAACCGTCTATGAGTTAGAATCATTTTGAACTCCAACAAATAAGAGACATAACAATAGTCTACATAGCATGCACATAGAGCACATCGACCAAAATGACACGTCTTGGTCACCGATTCATCACCGCTCACAAAAAAGTAAAAATGCCAAAAAAATAGCCGATATACCAAATTATTTTGTACCCGATCATTTCCGCAATATTTTACTTGGCACCACGAAATAACACACAGATATTGGGTATGGCTCATGGATGCAGCACATTCAAGCGTTTGATGTACAATCTCAAAATTTGGTCTATGTTCAGAAAATAGTGTTCTGGCCTTGCACTATTGCCATCTTCGGGGTACCGAATAAAATCTTCCTAAATACATTCACCGTATGGACATTAGCGCCGAATAATCTCCCATTGGGCAAGAAAGCAGCACATCCAAGCATGCCACCTTCAAGGTCAACGTTTGACCTCGGGCCAAATTAACACTAACATTACGCCTTATGGGGGAATTACAGGATACCGAATAGCATCTTCCTGAATACATTTATCGGAAGGATAATAGCGTCGAATAATCTCCCACCGGGCAAGGAAGCAGCACATCCGAGCATGTGACATTCCAGGTCAGCGTTTGACTTCAGGTCAGTTTTGATGAAATTCAGAAAGTGAAAATGGTCCACTGGGGTATCGTATGTGGGCCAAACGAAGCTTTGAATGTAGACTAACTAAACACTGATACATGCACTATCAACACAAGAAACAGAACAATACGTGACCTAACCTCTATCGATGATGCATGTCAACAGGTAGAAATAGCATCCCATTCAGCAACGCATTCAGAAACGCATCCACCACAATTCTCCGATTCGTCTGAAAATTTGACATAATCTTCGCAGCCGCACCCGTACGTGCACCACGATACGATTTTTGCCACGACGAACCCTTGCGCCAACAGAGGCAAAAAGGTCAACGAGGTCAAACCTGGGGTACCGCATAGCTTGCCGGATGCTTCACTTATTGCAGTGATTCAAATGCAGTGCGCTTATACCACCGCTATCAAGGTGGCATGCAGAACACCAAACCATCTGGTCAATTACTGTCACCATTTGACCTCAGGTCAACGAATACTTTAACATTACGCCCTATGGGAAAATTATGGTGTACCCAATAACATATTCCTGAAGATATTTGCCGCATGGATATTAGCGTCGAATAATCTCCCACCGAGCAAGGAAGCCGCACATCCGAGCATGTTACCTTCAAGGTCAGCGTTTGCCCTCGAGTCAGGTTTGATTGCCACAATTGTGTTGTCTTTTGTTCTTTGGTCGATTGCCATCGTGCGCAGGTTCAACCATGAGTCGCACGTACCTGAAATGTCCGCAGACGACATCTAATTGATGGACGATGTGCTGTGGCAAGTTTCATTGTCCTGGGGGTGCATACCGGGCGCGTGGCACGCGCCAAAATTTAGCGCGGCATGCCCATTGGTTTAACATGGGATCTGTAAAATTCCATGTGCCGACCGAGACCAGCGCATATTGGCGTGTGGCACGGCTCACAACACAGGTAACGAGATATGGCTGATATCACGTTAAAGCCACAAATGTTGGCTATCCGTCGGATACAATTTCGTTTGGGTCGGGTCACGTGTTGCGCGTGAGCAATACGGGGAACCTGAGATAACGGATGTCCTGTGAATCACCGGCCGCCCATGGAATAACGTGTAAAACTAGGATTTTTCGCTCCGAAAATCACCAATTTTAGCGCTTCCGATCGACCTGATTCACACCGCCATATCTCGACAACCAGTGCACCGATCGACACCAAACCAACATCTCAGTGTTGCCACGACAATTGCCAACCTCGCCGTGGTAACCGTGTCTGGGTCACGCGCTCTGCCGACGCGAGAGGGTTGTGAAAAGCAAGTGACGTTTTTCAGCGTTTTTCACGTTTGGGTCTGGTTCTCGGAAACGGCTCAACTTGGCGACTTGCCGTCATTTTCACCTCATGGGACGATGCACCGGCTACCCTTTTCACATTGACCATGAGTGACTGTAGTGTGTGCGGGCGTCATCATCGTGACACGGGCTCCAAGTGTGTCGGTCCATAAAAAAGGCTCCGCATTCCACTGTCCCTACAACACTGTTGGATGACATTTCGTGGAGGAACTGTGTGCGAGGATAGCCCCACTTTTTGTGATGCTCACGGTTCCTGCGGATTTCCCCCATCTTGAATAGTTTGGTTGTAATCGTCCTTGCCCGGAACCCATTACCAGACGTCACTTTCGGCGATCTCAAATGGCTCCAATATGCATCCCTCGATCGCCGAGGTCAACGATATTTATTGATCAATGAAAAAAATAATGGTTCGCGCGCTATCGCGGGAGCCACACTGCCGCGGGAGGTATTTTTATAAAGATAAATATTCCGAGTAGGAAAATGAATCAGTCTTCCACTTAAATCGGCATAGCGGCCGAACCATTAGCCCGATCGACATGAAACACACTGTGTAACTAAAACATGTCATACTTCGCTCGGCGAAGCGAGCGAAATAGGACATGCTTGCTTGCTAGTGCTACCTGATGAAATGCGTCATCGATAGAGGTCAGGCCACGCAGTGTGCTGTTTCTTGTGTTGATAGTGCATGTATCAGTGTTAAGATAGTCTGCATCCAATGCTTCGTTTTGCCCACATACGGTACCCCAGTGGACCACTTTTATTTTCTGAATTTCATCAAACCTGACCTGAGGTTAAACGCTGACCTTGAAGGCCACATGCTCGGATGTGCTGCATCCTTGCTCGGTGGGAGATTATTCGACGCTAATATCCATCGGATAAATGTATTGAGGAAGATGTTATTCGGTACACCGTAATTTTCCCACATGGCGAAATGTTAAGGTACTTGTTGACCTGAGGTCAAATGGAGACAGTAATTGACCAGGTGATTCGGTGTGCTGCATGCCACCTTAATTGCGGTGGCACAAGCGTTTGAATCATTCCAATAAGTGAATTCTCCGTGAAGCTGTGCGGTACCTCAGATTTAACCTCGTTGACTTTTTGGCCTCTGCAGGCGAAATGGTTCGTCGTAGCAAAAACAAAATTGTGCAAGTACGGGTATGGCTGCGAAGGTTGTGTCACATTTTCAGACAAATCGGATAATTTTTGTGAATGCGTTTCTGAATGCGTTGCTGAATAGGATGCTAGTGCTACCTGATTAAATGCATCATCGATAGAGGTCAGGTCACGCAGTGTGCTGTTTCCTGTGTTCATAGTGCATGCATCAGTGCTGAAATAGTCTACATTCAATGCTTCGTTTGGCCGACATACGGTACCCCAGTGGACCATTTTAATTTTCTGAGTTTCATCAAACCTGACCTGATGTCAAACGCTGACCTCGAAGGCCACATGCACGGAAGTGCTGCTTCCTTGCTCGGTGGGAGATTATTCGACGCTAATATCCATCCGGTAAATGTATTCAGGAAGATGTTATTCGGTATACCGTACTTTCCCCACAGGGCGTAATGTTAGTGTTATCTTGACCCGAGGTCAAACATTGACCTTGAAGGTGGTACGCTTGGATGTGCTGGTTTCTTGCCCGATGGGAAATAATTCGACGCTAATGTCCATCCATGAATGTATTTAGGAAGATATTCGGTACCACGTTGATGGCAATGGTGCAAGGTCAAAACAATATTTTGTGAGCATAGGTCAAACTTTAAGACTGTACGCCAGAGGCTTGAATGTGCTGTATCCATGAGCCGTACCCAATGTCCGTGTGTTATTTCGCGGTGCGAAGTGAAATATTGCGGAAAGTATCGGGTACGCAAGAATATGGCATATTTGCTATTTTCGGCATTTTTTACGAACGGTAATGAATCGGTTACCACGGCGGGTCATTTTGATTGATGTGTTCTATGTACGTGCTATGTAGACTATTACCTGCAAAAATCAGGTATATCCAATGTGTCACCATGACTTTATTCGGTACCCCGTAAATAGATATAGTGCATGAGTAAAACCAGCTTTGATGACCTGAGGTCAAACCGTGATATTGACGGTAACGTAATTTGATGTGCTGCATCTTTGATGGACAGCGGACATCTAGGCGCTGGAATCGTTCGACAAAGTGAAATACTTTGAATCAGGGGCGTCGATTTGTATCCTTTTGTGGGGGCCAGGGCCCCACCATTGTTGATCTTGGCCCCCCCCAATGTTGATTTGGGCCCCCCCCCAATAATCTATGCCATTTGTATGCTGATAAAAAGCTAAAGGAAAAAAATAGAAACACACCATGTTAGGTACATAGAAAACTTAGTTGATGTTAACCAGCACATTTTGTGCTGAAAAGAAACGGATTTTGATTAGATAGTGGACTGCCTCTCCACCTTTTGCGACAAAATTCAAAATTGTGTGCCAAACAAAAACAAAATAGCTGGATTTCCCTCCACTGTGGAAGGAAAACCTACAGCATAAAATGGGGAGATTCAGTGATGATGCATTTTAAACTAGATTGTCGGAAAAAAATATGTTAAGCCACAAAACAATAATTGCAGTCATACTGATGTTTGTACACACCACCAATCGCAAAACCACATGCATATTGAGCTTGAACAGGATTAATTCATTCTTAATTTCCAGTCATTGTCAAACTTGCATTGTCCAGTGAACAACAATCACAGTTATCATTGAGATTGTGGATATGCAAACTATAATTATCTTCAGCAGTCCACCCATCACACTATCAGCTTGATATTTACCCAGGTACCTACCTACATGCCCTACATTCCTAAAGAAAGCAAAAAGAAAGCTATGGCCCACATGACTTCTAAAGCAAACCTTACAGTGATACAAGACCAATGCTATACAAGAAATAGCCTTGACAAGACCAATTTCTGTCAGCACGCATTAAACGCCGCAAAAGTACCATTATTTAAATGGTACACCAAAGTTCGCCTTCAAGCTTTGGTGACGTCACAGCCTTTCATCATATATTCATCATATATTACAGAAATTGGCAGCTTCAGGCATGTTTCAATTTCACTGCGCATGGGATGGGATTTGGGGGAGTGATTTTTTTAGGTGTGCCGGACCATAGAGGTCATTTGCGCCGCCTTTAAAGCAAGCACGTTACATGTCTGTCTATAAAAGCCAGTGTTTGCGATCAAAGTGCAGGCAGGTGGACGTTTACGTTAAGGGAATTTTACGTTGCAGTTTGTGTGATATTTTAGGTGCTCACGGCGGGGCTGGGATGGGGACATCTCCCTGATGTCTGGATGGTTTTAATTTTACTTTACTCCTCAACAAAGTTATTTGTAGTTTGGGTGGGGGTGGGGCTGCGCATGAGGCATACGAAGTTTATGCATTGCCCATATAGTTTTGCACGCTATATGATATTTTTTATCGACAAAACGAAGGACTACCCTGTATTTGCATTTTGCATGCTGGCGCAGCTAGGCATAGTCCGAGAATGTTTTCACTGAGGCGTTTGAGTGAGGAAAGACAATACCACCCTACAATAACCAGGAATTAGCAGCAATATAGTAATTACGTGTTTAAAGTTGCAAATTTCCTGTCTCCCTCCTTGAAAAACCATTCACTGATCAGTTAATTGTCAAGCATCAATTTTAATACTACAAATGAGCCAAATTGAAATGAGAGGGTATTTTTGTGGACATGATAATGTTCTGGGTGATTCAAATCCAAAACGGCCTGTTTTCCAACATTAGCTAACAACAACTTCAATGTCTCATCCCAGTGGTTCATCGCTTTGGGAGGTCCAACTATGTATGTCTCCATTTCTTTTTGGCAAAAAGTATCATGCTCACTAAATGAATGTTGCTCACAAGGTAGGATTTCTTTGTCGTAGGGTAGTCATATACCTACATACTTGATCTCTCCATAATTCATATAACAAATTGAAGCAAATAGCAGCATGTCTAGCTCTTCCTGGGCTGGTGTGAGATTGAAAATGGTCTGTTTCTGGATTTTTGTATTTTTTTGTCAACATCATCCTCTTCAGAAAATGATGCTCCCATTTCTTAGATTGCATGGTGTTGTTTATGCATGGACCACTCTGTAACAAGGTGCTCAAGGTTCACTTGAAAGTGCAAACAGATTCTCGTGTCACAGGTATTCAATCTTCAAATGTTTTAAATCCATGTTGAGTATCCCTTAAAAGGTTGTACCTATCTAGGTGAGTCTGAACATTCTCTTTAACCAGTTCTTCCAGCACCTTGAAAACTATTAAGGGCAAACCGACTGACCTGCAGTTTCCTACACACTTCATACTTCCTTTCCGGAAATTGGTACTACATTTCCATTTCATCAATCTTCAGGTACTTCAGAATACTCCATAGGCTGCCTGGAGAATGATACCCAGGGGAACTGCTAAATCTTGAGCACACTGGACTAAGACCCCAGCACGCATATAATTCAGTCCAGCAGCTTTATTATGTTTTTCTTTTCTTCAACTGTTTTTTGTACATCTTCTGCAGTTATTATAAGATCTTACACTTATAACCTGCCATAGCACAGCCTTCAGTGGTTTCTAATGCTTCTGGGCTCTCTTTAGTCAAGACTGATGGGAATTGCTTGCTAAGTGACTTGACTATATTGCAATCACCAGCCACTATTTCCCCATCCACCTCTAGTGGTCCTACATACACTCTTTAGAGCTAAATCTGTATAAGCTTTAGGATCACTTAGCATTGCCTGCTCACCATTCTTGAGCTAATTTATGTTCAGCCAATCTTGGATACCCTAACACACCTAGCTTTATTTTGAGCCATTCTATATGATTATAGGTTTGCCTCAGAGTTAAGATCTCTTAGTTTCTTAAATGCCTGCTTCTTTGACTAGTAAATGTTGAACTTGATCAGCCATTTAATTTGTCTATTAAGATTGAACCTATCCTGACCTTCAAACAGTTTGTTTGTTTGTTTGTTGCCATTATCCACATTTTATAGGCATCTAAACCCATGTTCCCGGTTTATTTCATCCAGGAAGATTCCTTTGGCAAAATTTGGAATCCATGTTTTATTGAATACTACACTTCCAACATGTAAGGAAAAGCATGCGATATTGTGCTCACTATTACCAAAGATATCCCATATGCTCACAATTCTCATCATTTCTAAGCACTAGTTCTAATATTTAATTTCCATGTATCACTTCAAAAAAGAAATATTTATCCAAAACAAGTCATGAAGCTTCTTCCTGATTTGATTAGACTAGATTAGATGTCTGAATCCTTAATATTGTTCCACACTTCAGGATGATATCTGACCACAAGGATTCTACTCTCTATGGACACTACCCTCTATGGTATGACATTTCATTACTTGCCTCTCATACAAGAGTAGTCCACCTGCAATCCTTACCTTCCTTTGATGAGCATGTGTGCTGTAGCATGTTAATTCGAATTCTTGCAAGTTATTTCCAAAAATGCATACCAAATATAGCTTTTCAGACAACATGTATGCATGCAGTTCCCCAATTTTGTTCATAACACTTCTGGTATTTATTTAAAAACATGCTAAATTACTAATTGCCTTGCTTGCAACAATCATCACATTACTAACTGTATTCTCACATGACCTGCCTAGTTTCCCTGAAACCCTACTCAGAGCCTCCTCGTATCTATTGCTGAGAGTTCCACTCGTCTCATGCTGAGTTCTAACCCATCTAATGAAAACATTTCGGTTCTAAAAAAACCTCCACAGATCTAAGCACTTTATCCCATGCTCCTTGCAAATATTGGCCACCCTGGTGTTCAGTCCAATGGCCCCTCAATACCATTCTACACTTGTGCTCACCCTCGGGAGTATGGATGTTAACACTCATCTCTTCCTCTTTCCTGCTAACCTACCTATCAAAGCCCTGTACTCTTGTATTGTTTCCTCAATTTTATATTTTCCTACATTATTAGCACATAGCAACATGTACAATTACTGTTGCACCATCCCCACCTCCCTTCATTACTCATAGCCTATCCCCAACATCCTTTACAAAAGCCCCTGGGAAGCGGACTCCAGTCATTCTACTTGAGTTCCCACTATAAAATGATCCATCAGTATGCCTAACTCTTGAATCCCCCCATAATTCAGTTGTTCCGGTGTTTTCAGCTGGCTACAAGCCTGATCATTTTGATGATATTGATAGACCTCTCTGTTATTGCTGGCATATTATGCTACATCACTAGCATTTCATTATCAGAATCAGATACAATATTATCAGAATGCTTGTAATGTGTAAGTCATAATTATGCATTTCGTAAGCATTCCATTTTTACCTACACTTTTGACATGTACGGAAAAGCATATAATATTGTAATTACTATGTTCACATTTTGCAACAGAAATCCCTCAATAGTAAGCACTAGTACTAACATTTCATTTTCCATTGTAGGTTCATGTATTATTTCAAAGAAGACATTTTCCTGAAAACAAGTCATGAAACTTCTTTCTGATTGAAACAGTCATGGAATGCTTCTCATATGCCAGTATTCTGCAGCTGCAGGCTGCAATCCCATTGGCCCTCAATACCAAACAGTAGCGCTTAGAGTAAATTTGTTTTATGTAATTGTTCGGAATGTTATGTTGCCCTCCGTCACACTGTGTGTTCACCGGAGTACATTATGCAGCTATGTGATATTTAAATGGTTTTCCAGGCAGTCGGTGCCGTCGAAGCAGCAACCATGGGCAACATTGCAGTTGTTGCTAGGTCTTCTGCCATGCACCAGGCTGCAAATGCCAGCGGTAGTGTGAGCGACAGCCGGTGAGGCTGCGAGCGCCGGCGAAGTTATAGCCTTTCTGAACCTTGCGTGATTTTGCGAGAACTGAGGCAGGGGCCCCGCCAAGCTCTAGCTTGTTTCTTTACCCTGAATTAAGCCGATGCTGGAAAAAATCATTCACGACTATCCAACCAAAGAGGACTTTCATACCACTCGCATTAAATTGTCGGCATGTGCCTATGACACTTTATTTGTCCTTAACGGCCGGATGGAAGATATTTACCAGATATCTGGTCTGGAAACAAGTTAGCACAAAACATCATATTTGGCAAGGTAAAACACGCTAACAAATTATAGAAATGGAAGGCCGTAACCAGATGTCTTCGGATTATCTTATTCCTATATAAAATATCCCGCCATAGTGACCAACAGCATACCGAACTTTAACCTCAAATGGTTCCAACTGAGTGAAATCCTACAGGACAGCCAACAACCACCATAGAGGGAGGACAAGCGCCAAAATGAAAGTACGCAGGCATCCCATCTAGTGTGAGCACGGGACAAGGTGTTTTCTTACTTGATGGGGGGATGTCGAATAGGTATAAGTAATGTGACATGTCATTTACTAACCGGAGCAAGAAGTTTCTGCTACAGCAATTGGCTTGGGCGACTCACCCTCACACAGCGCGCGGAAATGTGAAATTGTCCTTATCCATGTCCGCTGTTTTTCCCGCCTCGGTCCGGCCTCTCGACAGCGCACGCGCACCCAAAATTTCGCCACTGTAACTACGCATCGCTGCTTGTTCGCTGTGCTTCGCCTTGATGACATGCTCCACAAAAAAGTAATGCCCGACAGATTAGGTGTGTCGGTGTATGTACACCTAACTTGTCATGTACACCACTGTAAGATACACCTGTCGGTATGTGTTCATAGCGTCCAGAAGTACTGTGAGGACATTGGTTACGTGTGTCTATGAGTGCGTGTGATTGGATTCTTTTCATGAATCACACTCGCAAGCTGACACGGACGGCCGTGGCCCGCGCTGTGACGGCATTATACCCTACCAGTGCACCAGGTTCTGCCATTTTTTTCGTGTCAGTACGGTAGGTGATGTGACGCCTCTATCGTGTAGCCGCGGTTCTTGTGTATGTTTGATGTTTTGTATGCTAATATCAGTTGTGCTGGAAATATATTGCACAATGTGTACGCAATTCTGAACAGCAGATTTTCGGATACTTTACAACAAGCCTAGGCTGCAGTAGCCTTGACGGGAACACGAAGCAACCCATGGAGCACGATGCTCCAGATGCCTGTTTTTCATGTAGCAGTTACGTACGTCGGAAAAAAAAAGTTTGTAGCACATACGACATTTTTTTCACCCCTGAAAAAGAAGTCTCGCCCGGATCCCTGAAAATCACGCTAGGGGCATGACAGGTTTCACCGAGGCTCGAAAGTCTCATTGTGATCACCCAACAAATGAAGCCGGGTCAACGAAAAACAGTCCCGACATGGAAAATCACCCCGTTGTCCCAATAACCGCTCCAAAAGCCCACAAAAAGTGTTGCCCCCCCCCCCAAAAAAAAAAACGTGTCCTAGCTACTAAAGCTAGAGCTAGGGATCCAACAAGTGACCACGGGGCCCCCAAATATCGCGTTCATGGAAAAAATTCCGTCGGTAATCCCAAAATTTTATGTCGGGAAACAAAAGCACACCGAGTTTCGCAAAAAGCGACAGGACCTTAAAATATGTGCTTCAGCTCGAAATAAACACACCGTGAGCACTAAATAAAAGCATAACGGAGACCCTCAAGGCACACCAGGTCCATGAAACCGCACGGAGCTTCAAAAACAGGATGGTCCCTCAAAAATGGAATTGATCATAAACAAGGAACAAATAGACCGGATACTAAAACACATCGGCGTCTTCGGAAACGCGCCGATACCAGAAAAATACCATCGGTGTATAAAAAGGCAACAAAGCTGTAAAAGAAGAGCCGGGTCTCGAACATGTGCCTGGCCTCAACCAAAATTTGCTGGAACCTTAAAAAACATCCGAAGAAGAGGAAAAACGCAACAGGTAAAAAACAAACACCTAGCTAAGGTCACGGCTCGGTAGACAATCTGGGAGCTTATTTAACCAAAGAGATGAGGTGCATCAAAGCTCATTGTGTCTCCGGATTTCCTAATGACGAGAAAATGTGAGGAGAAGAGAACTAATACATCGAATTGAATTTATCGATTTTTTCCAGCGAGCCGCCATGCCAGGCATTCCACATGTCAAATGTGGCACAAGACTATCATGTAACAGTAATTAGCAAAACGTGGGAGACCTAGCAGAAACCGGAGAAGCGCACGTAGAGTGGCGAATGCACCGACTGCGTAAGGCGGGTGTACACGTGCACGAACTTTGGCGTTTTGGCGACAGGGCGTTATTAATTGAAATGCCTGATATTGCCAAATTGAACATTTTTGAATGATTTTTTTTCAGGTGTAATTTCAGCAGTGCAAGGTGACTTTTCATGGGATACCAAAAAAACCTTCAAGCAGGATGGGGGAGTTATGGTTGAAATCCGGCGATTTAGAAATAATGGTGGTATATTTGGTCCCCTCCACAGGACAGTTAATTTGGCCACTAATTCTACAACAAAAATATAAAGAATCACCTTTGAAAAAAAATATATTGGTATAAATCCGGGGACGTTTCTAAATGAGGGTAGTTGAGCACCTTTCAAATCAGTTTGCCCCCTCTCGCAAATCCTAGGTACGCCACTGTCATGGCATGACATAATTTGACCTGTTGATGGC
Source organism: Ashinkailepas kermadecensis (assembly GCA_034440615.1). Taxonomy (NCBI): domain Eukaryota; kingdom Metazoa; phylum Arthropoda; class Thecostraca; family Neolepadidae; genus Ashinkailepas; species Ashinkailepas kermadecensis. The sequence continues at coordinate 34,053 of JAOTOM010003003.1, read as the reverse complement.
TATGATCCGCCGCAAGGGACGGTGTACTCCGCGGCCCCGGTCCGCCACAGCAGGGTTAAACTATTGTTTTTTCGTTAGGTGTGAGATGTCGAAACGAGCACAGTAGGGTGTCGAAGTTTGATATGGAATTAGAGTCATTTAAAACGCCTTTGATGTCTTTCAGACTCAAATTTGAACCAATGGTTTAGGTACTTATGACTATACCTTTATGATTTGTTTTCAGATTCATAATTTAGGAAGACCTATATTCTGGATCGAGAGAATAATACCTATGCCATAAACAGGTATTGTATGCCATACCGCATCATAGGTAATCCCTTAACCTGAAATTACATTGCAAAATGTTCGTGTATCACCATTCCTTATCGAGAGCATGAACATGTGATTTATGAACGAGATACTGTTATAAGGGAAACACGAGGAATTCAATTCCTCGTGCTTATTAAGTTAATAAGCACCAATCAAGGATCAGGATGTCGATACCTCTTGGACAAGGACGTCGATGGAGCGTTCAGAAAGTGGTATATTCCACCCTATTTCACGAATAATTTATCACTGTGCCACAGTCGACGATGTGCTCCATGGCCCCGATCTGCCACAATGGACGGTGTACTCCACGGCCCTGATCCGCCACAGTGGACGGTTTGCTCCGCGACCCTGATCCACCACAGTGGATGATGTACTCCGCGGCCCTGATCCACCGCAGTGGACGCTATGCTTCGCGGCACTAGTTCGTCATAGTAGGTGTGCCATACGGCACCGGTCCACCACAGTGGACGGTGTACTCTGCTACCCTGGTCTGTCACAGTTGATGATGTACTCCGCGGCCCTGATCCGCCACAGTGGACGGTGTGCTCCGAGGCTCCGGTCCGTTACGGTGGACCATGTGCTTCGCGGCACCGGTCCGCCAGAGCGGACGATGTGCTTCGCGGCTCTGGTCCGCCATAGTAGAAGGTGTGCTCCACAGCCTCGGTCCGCCACAGTGAACGGTTTGCTCTGCGACCCTGGCCCGCCACAGTAGACGTCAGGGTCGATTAACGGGTCTTTCCTGGATTTTTGCCATCCAAAACATTATCCTCTTCGCAAAATTATCCTCATGTTGTTTCCTCCATGCGTTTTCAATTTGGATGTCCGATGGTGTTGTTCGATAATGAATTGCCCTGTGGTAAAGTGCTCAAGATTCACCTGAAACTTCAAAGTGAAATTCTGTTGCCAAGGTTTGAAGGAAAATATCCTCTCCGTATTCCATCACTCAGAAATTGTCCTTTCCTCTCCCAGGATTGCAAAATTATAAATCCAGCCCTGGTAGACGGTGCGTACTCCACGGCCCTGATGAGTCACGGTGAACGGTGTGGGATTAGTCACGGCTTTGCATCATCCTTCCGAGCAGTTTTGTGTGCATCAGTTGTCATTTTCTCCGTATTCTATCGTTCACCTTACCATTAGTAGGTACCAATGTCACCCATGTATTAATATTTACCAATTCGTCACAGCTATTGAATCTGCTTGAGACACAGCTGCTCTTGTTGTGCGCTTCGAGTGCTGAATATTGATGCCATCAGAAAAGCAAATTATGTCAGCAGCGTGACTGACCTTCTTCCACTAGGGTAATGATTACAGGTACTGACAGCAGCGCGGCCAGAAATGCATTTGGGTGCGGCATCCTTGTGGCCTTATTCGTGTCTATATGAAGACTCCTTACGTGTGCCATGTGTTCCTACTGCCCGACATTTTGCATATCTTTATATATGCCCTGTATATGCTACATGTTTGCTTAATATGGTAAGGTCCGGTCACACGAAGTCAGGTCATCTCGGATCATTGTTCACACAATGTAATGGTGTACTACTTCCGCTGCTCTAAAACCTAATTAACATTTCAATTCACAAGGAGCAGTAGCATTCGGCATCAGACGACGTTGCGGGCGCAATGTCGCCAAGGCAGCTGACGCGCACAGAAACCCCAACTCCACACACAAGACGGCAGTGTAGAATATGCATAATACTTGACCTGACGTAACATCATTGACCTTGTCACATATTTGAAAGCCGAATGTTTATATCATTCTTTCATCACGTTCTGCACGAAAAGTTTTCCCCTTACTGCGATAAGAAGAGAGAATTTGACCTGACCTCCGTTTAGTAACCTGGGCCTTGATTACAATTTTGGGAAAGCAGAGTTATTTGATTTGATGAAAGGACAGTATGATCTGGATTGTTTTGTTGCTATGCTGCAACTACTGCGAATCTCGGCATTTTGGAAATTTTGGAATATTATCCTCCTTGATCGGTCCCAAGTCAATTTCAAGGGGAATTATAAATCAAATTGGTGAATGAGGTCAAGAAGGCAAATATGGTGGGGTCCAAGCACCACCAAAGGTATAGAAAACTTCGCACTTCACCTTTTGGAAGGAAAGGATTACAAGTACTAACAGGATTACAGGATTGCAGTGAAAATTCTTCATTGCGACACACTTGGTGCGGGGACCATTCCAATTCCGCCGATTTACAAACTGCTTTGATTTCTGCCATTATTCCCACTTTCCGAATTTTGTACTTTATACTTCCGACTCTAGCAAAGAAACCATTCGAGCCGACATATCCATTTTAAAACCGTCGGATGGCACTTCTGAGAATCTCCTGGACTGACCTTTTCGGACTCGTTGGCCGTGAACGGAGAGACATGTACCCAGTGTGTCCTACTCTTGCTCTTGGCTGCGCCATTGGATACGGGTGGAGTTTTAGACTGTTATAATTAAAAAGTAGTAGGACGATTTCGCTGATTGATGTATATGATCCGTTGCGCATTTTAGTTTGCTTGGTGTCGTGTGTGGTGACTGACTAGACTCGGCGATCACGATGACTACATCAATGCACATGTTTGATCAGAGGACATTGTTTTATATTTCTATGCTTTTGTGGAGGCTGTGCCCCTCTCCGACTCTGAATTCGCCCCACCAAAACTTTGGCTTCGCCCCTCCCTAATGTTAGGCACCAAGGAAATACCTTCACCCATCATCATCACAGTTCAGGCCTGCTGTGCTCCGATGCTCCATCAAGAGGTTTGGCATGTGGTTTAGCGCACATATGGGCGCAGAAATATTTTACTTCCGCCGATGTGTGTTTGTTGGTGTGTAGAGTGAGGGGAGGGTGACGGTAACGTTGACGATGACGGTGAAGGTGATGATGACGATGGACCCGAGTCCATTGTATGACTGTAGTCGCATGCTATGACTCAAAGTTTTTATGTTGACATGCATTGTGTACTGCTCTTTTGCTTAGGTGACTTCACCTGTTACTGGACGATTTTGTCCGTTGGCTAGGATGCTGAACAAACATCAATATACACATCGTCAAATAAAAAATCATAATTATCGAGGTCTGAAAATATAGTGGGCGAAATCCAATGAGTTTTTGGATGGGGGGGGGGGTCTAGTACGTTAACACTTCGGCCCCCCAATGTTTTTCAAAAATCGACACCCCTGCTTCGAATTGCATGCGGTACCCCGTTTTGACCCGAATAACCTTTCTTGACCTCCAGAGATCAAACTGGTCGTCCTACGAAATAATTGTTGTTTGCCTTACTTTGCCAAGGGACAAAGTATCCTGAAGTATCCTGAGACAAAGTATCCTAAAAACATGAACGAAATCGGAAAGTATGAGAATAGGATGCCGAATGCGAAGGCGAATGCGTTGCTAATATCATGGGCATAGGTAAATAGACATTGATGAGTATGGGGGATGCTGGAAGATGCATTCTTTGAAATTAGGGATGTAGTGTTGGCTGGGATGAAGAGTGTCTTCTTGCCAGGGCTATGGCATCATCCCTTTACGAACTTTACCTAGATGGGCCCTTGTGACTCTTATTAAGTCTGGTCACTTTATGATGTTATAATCACACCCCGGGCGTTGACACAGACTTGGAACTTGGCATACGTCTTGCATACACCTAGGCCAGAGCCGTCTGGTGGCGAACAGGAGCTCAGTCCTCCCGCCATCATGCCGACCAGTGTTGTTCGCCGTGTGCCGGCTGCCGTGCTGTGGCGAGCGGGGGGAGGGGAGCCGGCAGGGGGTGAGCCGACAATAATAGCTCCATGGCAGGCAGACTGGAGGCCGGCCGTGGAGGGGTGTTTTACAGAAGGCACCGGAAGCTTGGACCGGCCGCAATGCTCAGGGTCGAACGAGACGGACGCACGTAATCACAGGCCGGTAACGGTTTCCACTAAAGTTGCCACTTTTTGGCACGGTGGCACGGCACGGCACCCTACAAAATGGCACATTTGCTTTTTGCTGTGCCATATCAGAACATTGTCATTGGAACATTGGAAGTATATTGTCTGTCCAATGTCAGCTCTGGTACATCGGAAACAACTGAAAGCTCTGCCATGATAGGTGATAGGTTGGATAATCTTATAATAACTACATACATAGGCGCAGGAACGTCTCAAAAAGTGGGTGGGCCAGGGTCAATAGCAGGGGCGCACCCAGGAATTTCGCAAAGTACCATGGCTGAACACTTTTGGATGGAGAACCCGATAATTTTAATAGTGAACACACAACTTTCACCGCTAGGGGCGGGGGGGGGGCAGCCCTTTGGGTGCGCCTATGGCTAACAGCAACATGTGGTACTGAAAAAGAACGCGACGGTATATCGCATCGCAGTATAAGTACTTTCAAATTCACACTTTTCGCTGGACTTGGAGCTCTTTTCGCGACCGACGTATTCTTTCGTAATTCAAAATCGTAGATTAAGATTTAGAGTGACGTATGTCACGATAAATCTCTATCGGAGATTTAATACATGGCGGTCGGTTTTCCAAAGTTATCGTGAAATGTTTGTCTGTGTGTCTGTCTGTGTGTATGTGCCGCTTCAACGCATGCTGTGCGAAAACGGCCGAGCCGTGCGACGCCAGGCGCGTGCATCTGTTTTCAGTTGGGCACCTACGAGCTCAGAGCGGCGCGTACTATAGCCATCAAATTTGGTATCAAATCTTCTCACCCTATCCATGCCCCTGCCAGGACGCATTTTGGATGAAAAGTGGCATGGACGCATAGCCCGAACTGTTGTGATTCCCACCATACCTTTATATTTTCCCCATCGAAACTACTTTTCCTACAATCAAGACTGCCCTGAAGCATTACCAAACGCCATTTTCGGCCTTCTCAGCTGGCTCATTGTATCGATGGATCGGTGGGTTTCCTGAAACGAACTTCATCGGTCGAAAATTATGCAGGTCGCACGTGCTTCCACACCAGCCAAGGTACCGTGGCAAGGATTCTATATAGATGAATATATCTTATGGTGTATGTAGATATATACAGCTGTGTTATAAGGAATATGGAAAGGAAATTGGAAAAGGGCAGGGCAAATCAGATCAAATGACGTCTGCTTGGGTCAGGTCATGTCGGATCAGGTCATGATAGGCTAGGCTAGGTGTGGTGGCATTCGGTTAGGTTGGGTTGGGGTGGGGTGGGTTGGGATGGGTTGTGTTGGGTTGGGTTAGGCTAGGTTGATAGGCTAGGCTAGGCTAGGCTAGGCTAGGCAGATTAGTTGATTTCATGTTATCTTGGTTCAGATCAGCTTGGGGGGGGGGGGAGAGTATCCTACGCGGTCTATGCGTAATCTATGAATACTTTAACGAGCAGTCGCTCGTGCTGCCACGCCAGCCAAGCTACCGTGAGAAGGATTTGCTAGGGGAATGTAACTTACGCTGCATACCGGGAATTGCAGCTGTGCTATAAGGAGTATGGAAATGAAGGTAGGAAAGGGCAGAGGTCAGACTAAATGTGGATTACTAAAGGTTAGGTCATGTCATGTTGGGTTAGATTATGTTAGGTTAGGTTACGTTACATTGGGTAATGTTAAGCTAGGTGAGTTTAGCTAATTAATACAGGCCCTGCTTCGCACCCTATCAGTCTTTGTCATGCACTATTTTGTATAAAAGTTGTATGCACGCCTGGTCCCAACTGCTGTGATTCCCACGATACCTTTATATTTTCCCCATCGAAACTACTTTTCCTATAATCAAGGCTGCCCTGGAACACCAACAAACATGTTCGACCTTCTCAGCCGGCCTATTGCATCGATGGGTCGACGGGTTTGCTGGAGCCAACTTCATCGGTTGTGCAAATTTTACGGTCGCACGTGCTGTCACACTAGCCAAGCTATCGCGGGAAAGATCCTATACGTGAATGTAGCTTGTGGATCATACAGGGAAATTGCAGCTATGTTAATGCGCGTATGGAAAATATGCTGAGAAAGGGCAGGATAGGTCAGATTAAGTAAAGTCTCCTTGGCTCAGATCAGGTCAGGTCAAGTTAGGTTGAGGTTGGTTAGGCCAGGTTAGGTTAGGTTTGCTTAGGTTTGGTTAGGTTTGGTTAGGTTTGGTTAGGTTTGGTTAGGTTTGGTTAGGTTTGGTTGGGTTTGGTTAGGGTTGGTTAGGTTAGGTTAGGTTAGGCTAGGTTAGGCTAGGTTAGGCTAGGTTAGGCTAAGTTAGGCTAGTCTAGGCCAGGTTAGGTTAGTGTAGATTTGCCAATTTTGGGTGAACTCAGTTCAAACCCGATGGAGAGCGTAATGGCTTGAAACGATTTTGAACACAACAACATGGCAGTGGGGTTGGTGTGCATCTAGTTCAAAATCGTAGATTAAGATTTATCCACTCCTGTTTAACATGGGGCTGATACTTATCCCGACGAAAAACGCGACCGCCTCCATGTTGGCGCCCGGATCGGCTCACATCGCAGGGAACTAGGGATGTGTCACACCACATGAAAGCCCACAGTGTTGGCTACCCTTTGGGCACAATGTCGGTGTGATCGAGTCAATGTGTTGCACGTGAGCGACACCGATGTGATGGGAGAACGGGTTGCGCCGAAATCATCCGTCGTCAATTGGTTTAGCATGTAAAACGGGGATTTTAAAGTCGGAATATGATAAATTTTCGCGCACCGAATCGACTCCGTTTCAACCGGCATAGCTCGCAAACCAATGGACCGATCGACACCAAACTGACACCACGGCACAACCCAGACAATCTTGAAGCGTGGCAGTACAAACATTTTTGCCGCATGTGGCACATGCACCTGGCGGCACATGGAGGCACATGGAGGAAGGGTGTAAAGAAAAGGCGGCCGTTTTCATCGTTTTTCACGATTGGCTCTGGTGCTGGGAAACGGATAAAAGTGACGGCACACCGTTGGTTGCATTACCCTGGTCCATATACCGGCTACACTGTCTCATTGACTATGAGCACCTGCCGTGTGCCAGGGGTCAGCCATCGCGACGAGAGTGACAAGTGTCGTGACCCGCAAAACAGGCTCTGCTTTCCACCCCATCAGCGTCTCGGTTCGACAACATTTTGGATAAAAATTGGTATGCACGCATAGCTTAAATGGTTGTGATTCATACGATACCTTTAAATTTTCCAAATCGAAGCAACTTTCCCTACAATCAAGGCTGCCCTGAAGCATTACCAAACATCATTTTCCGCCTTCTCAACCGGCTCATCGCATAGACGAATCAGTGGGTTTACTGGAGCGAACTTCATCAGTTGAAAATTATTGCGTGTAAAGAAAGCATACGACCTTCAATATTCTTTACACGCAATGTCTAAAACCCAGGAGCATCTAAGAGCCATTCTTCGTTGTATTAAACAAGTTGAAAATTATACAGGTCGCACGTGTTACCACGCCAGCCAATCTACCGTGGGAAGGATTTTATATAAGTGAATATAACTTATGGTGTATGCAGAGCAGTACAGCTGTGTTATTGCGTGTATGGAAATTAAGTTAAGAAAGGGCAGGGTATGTCAGATCAAATCAGGTCTATTTTGGTAAGGCCATGCTAGGCTAGGGTAGGTTAGGTTGAGGACGACTATATAAAGTAACCAAATGCCCATATTAAGCAAAATAGAGCAACACATCGTTCTGATATATGTATCGCATGACCATTCTTCCGAGACAGAGTATATATAAAGAACCATCTTACGCACAGGATTTGTAGTACATGTTTGATGTATCAGTCCGTATACCAATATTGACGAAGTGTATTAATCATCACCCAAACTCTGGTATCGGTCATATTTACATACGAACATAACAAGCAGGGTATGGAGGATAGGGTAAAAGGGCAGGGTAGGTCAATTGAATGGGAAGGGTAGGATTAAATGAGGTCTGCTTGGGTTAGGTCAGGTCAGATCATATTAGGTTAGGTTTGGTTTGGTTTGGTTAGGTTTGGTTTTATTTTGTTAGGTTTGGCTAGGTTTGGTTCGGTTTGCTTAGGTTAGGTTAGGTTTGGTTTGGTTTGGTTAGGTTTGGTTAGGTTGGGTTAGGTTAGGTTAGGTTTCGTTAAGGTTTGGTTCGGTTTGGTTAGATTTCGTTTAGGATTGGTTCGGTTTGATTAGGTTTGGTTAGGTTTGGTTAGGTTAGGATTGGTTCGGTTTGGTTAGGCTTGGTTAGGTTTGTTTAGGTTTGTTTATGTTAGGTTAGGTTTGGTTAGATTTGGTTGGGTTTGGATAGGTTTGGCTGGGTTTGGTTAGGTTTTGTTTGGTTTTGTTAGGCTTGGTTAGGTTTTGTTAGGTTTGGTTAGGTTAGGTTAGGTTAGGTTAGGCTAGGCTAGGCTAGGCTAGGCTAGGCTAGGCTAGGCTAGGCTAAGCTAGGCTAGGCTGGGCTAGGCTAGGTTGGTGTAGATTTGCCAATTTTGGGTGAACTCAGTTCAAACCCGATTGAGAGGGTAATGGCGAGGATCGATTTTGAACACACCAACATGGTAGTGGGGTTGGTGTGCATCTAGTTCAAAATCGTAGATTTAGATTTAGAGTAACGTGAGTCACGACAAATCTCTATCGGAGATTTAATACACGGCGGTCGGTTTTCCAAAGTTGTCGCGAAATGTTTGTCTGTGTGTCTGTCTGTGTGTCTGTCTGTATGTGCTTCTTCAACGCATGCTGTGCGAAAACGGCCCAGCGGATTGCGATCAAATTTTCACACGTGATTCGCCGGTACGGGATAAATATTATGGCACTGGTTTCGGGTTGCGCGTGTCACGTGCGCACGTGCCACGTGCCGTCAACTGGGGTCGTGTCGAAATCAGTTAGCGAGGGCCACAGCATATACCACAGATCGCACGAATGTGAAACTTTGTGCAAACACGCGCCCCACAGGGACTGCGTGGTTTTGTGGTCGGCGGCCGGGTGCGCCGTACCGTGTGACCGCCAGGCGCATGCATCTGTTTTGAGTTTTGCACCTACGAGCTGAGACTGGCGCGTACTAGAGCCATCAAATTTGGTAGACAGGTACCCCGTCACATGGGTTATCCGACAATGTACAAGTTGTAGGGGTGGGCGAAGCGTAGCGCGTGGTATGCGCTCCGATTCGAGCGACACCTCCACTCCTGTTTAACATGGGGCTGAGACTTTCTCCCGACGAAAAATGTCATCGCCTTCATATTGGCGCCCGGCTCGGCTCACATCGTGGTGAACGAGGGATGTGTCACACCATGTGAAAGCCCACAGTGTTGGCTACCCTTTGGGCACAATTTCGGTGCGATCGAGTCAATGTGCTGCACGTGAGCGACACCGATGTGATGGGAGAAATGGTTGCGCCGAAATCATCCATAGTCAATTGGTTTAGCATGTAAAACGGGGATTTTTAAGTCGGAATATGATCAATTTTCGTGCGCTGAATCGACTCCGTTTCAACCGGCATAGCTCGCAAACCAATGGACCGATCGGCACCAAACCGACACCACGGCACAGCCCAGACATTCTCCAAGCGTGGCAGTGCAAACATTTTTGCCGCACGTGGCACGTGCACCCTGAGGAAGGGTGTAAAGAAAAGGCGACCGTTTTCATCGTTTTTCACGATTGGGTCTGGTGCTGGAAAACGAATGAAAGTGACGGTACACCGTTGCTTGCATTACTCTGGTCCATGTACCGGCTACACTTTCCCTATTGACTATCGGCACCTGCCGTGTGCCAGGAGTCAGCCATCGCGACGAGAGTGACATGTGTCGTGACCCGCAAAACAGGCTCTGCTTTCCACCCCATCAGCGTCTCGGTTAGACAACATTTTGGATAAAACGTGGTATGCACGCATAGCTTAAACGGTTGTGATTCATACGATACCTTTAAATTTTCCCAATCGAAGCAACTTTTCCTACAATCAAGGCTGCCTTGAAGCATTACCAAACATCATTTTCCGCCTTCTCACCGACTCATTGCATCGATGAATCGGTGGGTTTCCTGGAGCGAACTTCATCGGTTGAAAATTATACAGGTCGCACGTGCTACCACGCCTGCCAATCTACCGTGGGAAGGATTTTATATAAGTGAGGATAGCTTATGGTGTATGCAGGGCCGTACAGCTGTATTATTGCGTATACGGAAATGAAGTTAAGAAAGGGCATGGTTATGTCAGATCAAATCAGGTCTACTTTGGTAAGGCCATGCTAGGCTAGGGTAGGTTAGGTTAAGGACGACTATATAAAGTAACCAAATTCCCATATCAAGCAAAATATAGCCACACATCGCTCTGATATATGTATGGCATGACCATTCTTCCGAGACAGGGTATATATAAAGAGCCATCTTACGCACAGGATTTGTAGTACATTTTCATGTATCCGGCCGTATACCAATATTGACGAAGTGTTTTAATCATCATCCAATCTCTGGTATCGGTCATATTTACATACGAACATAACAAGCAGGGTATGGAGGGTTGGGCAAAATGGCAGGGTAGGTCAATTGAATGGGAAGGGTAGGATTAAATGAGGTCTGCTTGGGTTAGGTCAGGTCAGGTCATATAAGGTTAGGTTTGATTTGGTTAGGTTTGGTTAGATTTTATTAGGCTTGGCTAGGTTTGGTTCGGTTTGCTTAGGTTAGGTTAGATTTGGTTTGGTTTGGTTTGGTTTGGTTCGGTTCGGTTAGGTTAGTTTTGGTTAAGGTTTGATTCGGTTTGGTTAGAATTCGTCTGGGATTGATTCGGTTTGATTAGGTTTGGTTGGGTTTGGTTAGGTTAGGATTGGTTTGGTTTGCTTAGGCTTGGTTAGGTTTGTTTGGGTTTGTTTATGGTAGGCTAGGTTTGGGTAGATTTGGTTGGGTTTGGATAGGTTTGGCTGGGTTTGGTTAGGTTTCGTTAGGTATGGTTAGGTTTTGGTAGGTTTGGTTAGGTTTTGTTAGGTTTGGTTAGGTTAGGTTAGGTTTAGTTAGTTTAGTTTAGGTTGGGTTAGGTTAGGCTAAGCTAGGCTAGGCTAGGCCAGGTTAGGTTAGTGTATATTTGCCAATTTTGGGTGAACTCAGTTCAAACCGGATAGAGAGCGTAATGGCTTGGATCGATTTTGAACACACCAACATGGCAGTGGGGTTGGTGTGCATCTAGTTCAAAATCGTAGATTAAGACTTAGAGTGACGTCAGTCACGATAAATCTTTATCGGAGATTTAATACATGGCGGTCGGTTTTCCAAAGTTGTCGAGAAATGTTTGTCTGTGTGTGTGTGTGTGTGTGTGTGTCTGTCTGTCTGTCTGTCTGTCTGTATGTGCCGCTTCAACGCATGCTGTGCGTAAACGGCCGAGCGGATTTCGCTCAAATTTTCACACGTGATTCGCCGGTACGGGGGAAAGATTATGGCGGTGGTTTCGGGTTGCGCGTGTCACGTGCGCACGTGCCACGTGCCGTCAACTGGGGTCATGTCGAAATCAGTTAGCCAGGGCCACAGCATATACCACAGGTCGCACGAATGTGAAACTTTGTGCAAACACGCGCCCCACAGGGAACTGCGTGCTTTTGTGGTCGGCGGCCGGGTGCGCCGTACCGTGCGACCGCCAGGCGCGTGCATCTGTTTTGAGTTGGGCACCTACGAGCTGAGAGCGGCGCGTACACTAGAACCATCAAATTTGGTGGACAGATAGCCCGTCACATGGGCTATCCGACAATGTACAATTTGTAGGGGTGGGCGAAGCGTAGCGCGTGCCATGCGCTCCGATTCGAGCGACGCCTCCACTCCTGTTTAACATGGGGCTGAAACTTATCCCGACGAAAAACGCGACCGCCTCCATATTGGCGCCCGACTCGGCTCACATGGTGGCGAACGAGGGATGTGTCACACCACGTGAAAGCCCACAGTGTTGGCTACCCCTTGAGCTCAATTTCGGTGCAATCGAGTCAGTGTGCTGCACGTGAGCGACACCATTGTGATGGGAGAACGGGTTGCGCCGAAATCCTCCGTCGTCGATTGGTTTAGCATGTAAAACGGGGATTTTTAAGTCGGAATATGATCAATTTTCGTGCGCCGAATCGGCTCGGTTTCAACCGGCATAGCTCGCAAACAAATGGGCCGATCGACACCAGACCGACACCACGGTGTAGCCGCGACAATCTCCAAGCGTGGCAGTGCAAACATTTTTGCCGCAGGTGACACGTGCACCCGGAGGAGGGGTGTAAAGAAAAGGTGTCCGTTTTCATCGTTTTTCACGATTGGGTCTGGTGCTGGAAAACGGATGAAAGTGACGGTACACCGTTGCTTGCATTACCCTGGTCCATGTACCGGCTACACTTTTCCCATTAACTATCGGCACCTGCCGTGTGCCAGGGGTCAGCCATCGCGACGAGAGTGACAAGTGTCGTGACCCGCAAAACAGGCTCTGCTTTCCACCCCATCAGCGTCTCGGTTAGACAACATTTTGGATAAAACGTGGTATGCACGCATAGCTTAAACGGTTGTGATTCATACGATACCTTTAAATCTTCCCAATCGAAGCAACTTTTCCTACAATCAAGGCTGCCTTGAAGCATTACCAAACATCATTTTCCGCCTTCTCAACCGACTCATTGCATCGATGAATCGGTGGGTTTCCTGGAGCGAACTTCATCGGTTGAAAATTATACAGGTCGCACGTGCTACCACGCCTGCCAATCTACCGTGGGAAGGATTTTATATAAGTGAGGATAGCTTATGGTGTATGCAGGGCCGTACAGCTGTATTATTGCGTATACGGAAATGAAGTTAAGAAAGGGCAGGGTTATGTCAGATCAAATCAGGTCTACTTTGGTAAGGCCATGCTAGGCTAGGGTAGGTTAGGTTAAGGACGACTATATAAAGTAACCAAATTCCCATATCAAGCAAAATATAGCCACACATCGCTCTGATATATGTATGGCATGACCATTCTTCCGAGACAGGGTATATATAAAGAGCCATCTTACGCACAGGATTTGTAGTACATTTTCATGTATCAGGTCGTATACCAATATTGACGAAGTGTTTTAATCATCACCCAATCTCTGGTATAGGTCATATTTACATACGAACATAACAAGCAGGGTATGGAGGGTTGGGCAAAATGGCAGGGTAGGTCAATTGAATGGGAAGGGTAGGATTAAACGAGGTCTGCTTGGGTTTAGGTCAGGTCAGGTCATATTAGGTTAGGTTTGGTTTCGTTAGGTTCGGTTATATTTTATTAGGCTTGGCTAGGTTTGGTTCGGTTTGCTTAGGTTAGGTTAGGTTTGGTTTGGTTTGGTTTGGTTTGGTTAGGTTAGGTTTGATTAAGGTTTGATTCGGTTTGGTTAGAATTCGTCTAGGATTGATTCGGTTTGATTAGGTTTGGTTGGGCTTGGTTAGGTTAGGATTGGTTCGGTTTGCTTAGGCTTGGTTAGGTTTGTTTAGGTTTGTTTATGTTAGGTAGGTTTTGGTTGGGTTTCGATAGGTTTGGCTGGGTTTGGTTAGGTTTCGTTATGTCTTGTTAGGTTGGTTAGGTTTTGGTACGTTTGGTTAGGTTAGGTTAGGTTTATTTGGGTTAGTTTAGGTTAGGTTAGGCTAAGCTAGGCTAGGCTAGGCCAGGTTAGGTTAGTGTATATTTGCCAATTTTGGGTGAACTCAGTTCAAACCGGATAGAGAGCGTAATGGCTTGGATCGATTTTGAACACACCAACATGGCAGTGGGGTTGGTGTGCATCTAGTTCAAAATCGTAGATTAAGACTTAGAGTGACGTCAGTCACGATAAGTCTTTATCGGAGATTTATACATGGCGGTCGGTTTTCCAAAGTTGTCGGGAAATGTTTGTCTGTGTGTGTGTGTGTGTGTGTGTGTGTCTGTCTGTCTGTCTGTCTGTATGTGCCGCTTCAACGCATGCTGTGCGTAAACGGCCGAGCGGATTTCGCTCAAATTTTCACACGTGATTCGCCGGTACGGGGGAAAGATTATGGCGGTGGTTTCGGGTTGTGCGTGTCACGAGCGCACGTGCCACGTGCCGTCAACTGGGGTCATGTCGAAATCAGTTAGCCAGGGCCACAGCATATACCACAGGTCGCACGAATGTGAAACTTTGTGCAAACACGCGCCCCACAGGGAACTGCGTGCTTTTGTGGTCGGCGGCCGGGTGCGCCGTACCGTGCGACCGCCAGGCGCGTGCATCTGTTTTGAGTTGGGCACCTACGAGCTCAGAGCGGCGCGTACTAGAGCCATCAAATTTGGTGGACAGGTACCCCGTCACATGGGCTATCCGGCAATGTACAATGTGTAGGGGTGGGCGACGCGTAGCGCGTGCTATGCGCTCCGATTCGAGCAACGCCTACACTCCTGTTTAACATGGGGCTGAGACTTCTCCCGACGAAAAATGCCATCGCCTTCATATTGGCGCCCGGCTCGGCTCACATCGTGGTGAACGAGGAATGTGTCACACCACGTGAAAGCCCACAGTGTTGGCTACCCGTTGGGCACAATTTCGGTGCGATCGAGTCAGTGTGCTGCACGTGAGCGACACCGATGTGATGGGAGAACGGGTTGCACCGAAATCTTCTGTTGTCAATTGGTTTAACGTGTGAAACGTCGATTTTTACGTCCGAATATAATCAATTTTCGTGCGCCGAATCGGCTCGGTTTCAACCGGCATAGCTCGCAAACAAATGGGCCGATCGAGACCAAACTGACACCACGGTCTGGCCGAGACAATCTTGAAGCGTGGCAGTGCAAACATTTTTGCCGCACGTGGCACGTGCACCCTGAGGAAAGGTGTAAAGAAAAGGTGTCCGTTTTCATCGTTTTTCACGATTGGGTCTGGTGCTGGAAAACGGATGAAAGGGACGGTATGCCGTTGCTTGCATTATCCAGGTCCAGGTACCGGCTACACTTTCCCCATTGACTATGGGCACCTGCCGTGTGCCAGGGGTCAGCCATCGCGACGAGAGTGACAAGTGTCGTGACCGGTAAAACGGGCTCTGCTTTCCATCCCATCAGCGTCTTGGTCAGTTCACATTTTGAATAAAATGTGGCACCAGCGGATAGCGCCAACTGTTGTGATTGCCACGATACCTTTATATTTTCCCCATCGAAACTACATTTCCTGCAATCATGGCTGCCCTGAAGCATTGCCTAACATCATTTTCGGGCCTCTCAACCGGCTCATTGCATCGATGGATCGGTGGGTTTGCTGGAACCAACTTCATCGGTCGAAAATTATGCAGGTCGCACGTGCTTCCACACCAGCCAAACTACCGTTGCAAGGATTCTATATAGATGAATATATCTTATGGTGCATGGAGAGATATACAGCTGTGTTATATGGAATATGGAAAGGAAATTGGAAAAAGGGCAGGGCAAATCAGATCAGCTGACATCTGCTCGGGTCAGGTCATATCGGATCAGGTCATGATAGGCTAGGCTAGGTGTGGTGGTATTGGGTTAGGTTGGGTGGGGTCTGGTTGGGTTAGGTTAAGTTCGGTTAGTGGATATTAATTATCTTCGTGTTGGGTTGGGTCGGATTGGGTTACGTTATGTTCGGTTAGTGCAGATTAATTAACGTCGTGTTTCCTCGGTTCAGATCAGCCAACACGTGATGGGACTGAACTGGACCTGCTACAACAGTATGGGGACGGAACGAGGGCACCGCTGGTCGTGTCGAGAACGGGCATACAACACGAGTCGGGATGGAGCAGGGCAATGACAGAGGATGGCGACCGAATTTCACCAGCATGTAGGTGGTAGCCGAAGCGTATTGTCGAGCAAATCGACTACGGCGTCGTATGCAGTACTCAGCTAGCTGATAACAGTACACTGACAAGTGCACTGATAAATTGTGTGGAATCCGGGGGCTTGCATTAACACTCGCACGTCCGGCGGTCCGCGCCAACTTCGCATGTCCGGGGGGGGGGCAGATGTCTGCCCCCCTAAGATCTCGAGAACTATGCTAGGTAGCGACAAACGGAATACGGCTTTGGATAGCTGGTGACAAGCTCTATCGCAAGTATTTCGGTCATTTTCTCGCTCAGGTCAATATTTAGGTCGCTGGGTCACCATATGTCAAATTCGACCAGATCGGGTGGGACCCTCAGATATTGGCACATATCTCAGGACCTGTAACAGATAGAAACAAACTGCAAATGCTATCCGACAGCCCTTGAAATGTGCTATCGACATACGCTGTGTAATTTAAGGTCAGGTCAACAGATAGGTCACCGAAACAATGACCTCAGGTCAAGGTCATGGGGTAGAGTAGGGAGGTCATGTAATATATCAATCGACTCGTCTTGGCGATACAAGCACAATGACGGTAATTTCAGCCTTCTAGCTCAATGCATTGCGATATAATGCGCAGAAATGTGCTAGTGATTTCAGGTGACCTCAGCTGACCTTGGTGGGGCCACTGAGCCAAAATGTCAGCGATAGCATTGCGAATAGCTTCCAGCTACACGCCATAACGGTTGGAGGTCATTCTGAGAGCAAATATGTAACCAGGAAACATTTGTATATTTTTCCATAGGCCTATAATGGGTAAGCAATGGCCACGACCTGACCTCAGGTCATCGCTACGAAAAAACCGTGATATACATATTATAGACCCTGATAAGATCATGACGTGATATAAGTTTGAAATCAATCGCCCGATTATTGTGGGAGTGATGCCACCTAGAACTCGGAGGGACGCTAGGTCACTTCGCCTGACCTGGTGACCTGACTTGAGATGACCCAGGGTCAAACATTTCTGAGGATATGCGGAAAAGACCACTGAGCAGCCATGCGAGGTTTGGCCTTGCTAACCCGATTAGTATGGCGGCAAAGTAGGAAAAACCGCAGGGGGGGGGGCAGATATCTGCCCCCCCGGACGTGCGCGGGTTAATAAAGGCACGTGACTGAGCATTTTTTTGTACTTGTAAACGTTATGCCGACGCTGGATGCATTAGCAAGGGCACGATAACTCGATACTTAATATATATTGGTAGTTCAAATAAATATTTCGGATACAAATTTATATCGAAATTAAGAAGAAAAAGAAACAAAAAACTGAAAGAACACATTTATAATCAAAGCAAGGGCGGTTGCCCATGAATGACCATACTTTTTTGGGTTTGTCCATGAATTCTTGTGTTCAGACAAGAAGAACAGAAACAAACAAATTTATGCTCTTAATGTTATCGTGATTGGATTATTCGCTTCATTCGTACACGGATACGGCTAGATAGGCCTTGCACGGATACTACTTGGCGGTCTGCCTGCGCCTGCTACTCTTCCAGCCAGGATTCCAGTCAAGAAACTTCTTTTCGGTAAGATTGTATTGTATTTGTAGTTGATGAACCGAGCAAACCTGACTGTTTTATGACATTGCTAGGTTTGACATTGAGTTGAATTGTTTCTGAGAACCCACCGAAGAATCGATTGTATCAACGTCAGCACTCTTACCTATGACCATGGCCAGAGATATTGGGTGGGGAGGAGGGAGGGGAAACTGGACTCCCCCTGGTTTGGTACGCTGCTAATGTTAATTTGTCATTTACATACTCAATCTGAAAAAAATGTATTTCAATAATTTCCCATGTATTTTGGGAAGAACAAGGAGCGTCGTTTCTTGTACCACAGGAATTGATCACGCTCCCAAACTGCTCATGGATGATGTCCATGCGCAGGGCTACATAGTTTCATTCATAGGCGTAGGAACAGGGGGCGGGGCGGTGGGGCCATGGCCCCCCACTTTTAAAGTGGTAGGGCCAGCAATGGTAGCTGCCCCCCCCCAATTTTCCATAATTGAAAATAAATTGCATTATAAAATGATAAACTTTGAACAACCAATGACTCAAAATGTGTATACGTGTAACGACATTTATCGCGAATGCACCCAGGCTGCGGATATTGACTTATTTTGTATGATAATTAAGGCTTCAGTAGCCTTTGTTTCAGCCGCTGATTTTTTCCGGAATTATTTAACTTAATACCTAGTGGTTCAAACGAATTTTTGCCGGAACGCACGCTACCCCACCCCTGGTAAGGAAAGTAATTTGGCACCTGGCCCCCCCACTTTTTGAAGCGTTCCTACGCCCATGGTTTCATTGATCCTTCTCCGACAGCTATGATGGAAGTGCTGTGCCCCCATTAAAATATATTCTATATGCACACCAACCTAGACCTAGACTAGGTAAAATACTCATCTTTTGAACTGTTACATCACGTTCACATATGTTCAAGCTTGAATGTGAATTCTGATGTGGTATGAGTCTGAATTAATTTGGTTTGCCACGATGCATTTGACAGATATAATTGTACTTCAGACATGCCTAGCAAGATTCAGGCTCGCAGAAGGCGTAAGCAAAACAACTACAGTTCCCGGAAAGTGTGGGGTAAGTGAATATAAGCTGCCTGAAAAATAAGTCATATTTATATTATGCTCGGAGATAAATGTTAGGTACTCCGCCCTAGGGCAGAGTACCAAATAAGGTATAATTACAGTGTGGCGCGCGAATTGATCAGAGTATTGTTCAGCCAAATGTTTATACAATCCAAGATTTCCATGTGAGTTATGCGTCACCGAAACCAAATTCAGACTTGCTTTCCCGAGGAACAGCAACGGTCGGTATAAGATGGCATTGTGTAGAATTTGAATGATACTTGACCTGATTTCATTGACCTTTGACACATATTCTAAGCCAGAATGCGCATTATTTGCTCTTTTTCATTTTCGGCGTGAAAACATACCCTCATATTCATATTTCCGAAGTAAGTAAGGTTTAACAATTGCTGAAATTGAACTGGTGTCAGGTTATTAATCCTGACATAAATTACAACTTCGGGATAGCAGGCTGTTCGTCTTGTTGAAATAATATTATGATATGGGTTTGGTGTCGACATTTTGGAACCACTCCGAATGGCGGTACTTTGAATATTTTGGAACATTGCTCTCTTTGAACAAATCTCCGCCAATGACCTTTAACCCGCGCACGTCCGTGGGGGGCAGATATCTGCCCCCCCCCTGCGGTTTTTCCTACTTTACCGCCATACTAATCGGGTTAGCAAGGCCAAACCGCGCATGGCTGCTCAGTGGTCTTTTCCGCATATCCTCAGAAAGGTCTGACCCTGGGTCATCTCAAGTCAGGTCACCAGGTCAGGCGAAGTGACCTAACGTCCCTCCGAGTTCTAGGTGGCATCACTCCCACAATAATTGGGCGATTAATTTCAAACTTATATCACGTCATGATCTTATCAGGGTCTATAATATGTATATCACGGTTTTTTCGTAGCGTTGACCTGAGGTCAGGTCGTGGTCATGGCTTACCCATTACAGGCCTATGGAAAAATATACAAATGTTTCCTGGCTACATATTTGCTCTCGGAATGACCTCCAACCGCTATGGCGTGTAGTTGGAAGCTATTCGCAATGCTATCGCTGACATTTTTGCTCAGTGGCCCCACCAAGGTCAGCTGAGGTCACCTGAAATCACTAGCACATTTGAAATGTGCTATCAGCGTATGTCGATAGCACATTTCAAGGGCTTTCGAATAGCATTTGCAGTTTGTTTCTATCTGTTACAGGTCCTGAGATATGTGCCAATATCTGAGGGTCCCTCCCGATCTGGTCGAATTTGCCATATGATGACCCAGTGACCTAAATATTGAACTGAGCGAGAACATGACCGAAATACTTGCGATAGAGCTTGTCACCAGCTATCCAAAGCCGTTTTCCGTTTGTCACTACCGAGCATTGTTCTCGAGATCTTAGGGGTGGGGGCATACATCTGCCCCCCCGGACATGCGAAGTTGGCGCGGACCGCCGGACGTGCGAGTGTTAAGAACGTCTGTCAATGCCAGGCTGGGTCCGGGTGTTCTTAGATGTATTGGTCTTGCTTCAGAGATAGGAACTTCCGGTGAGGTGGGATATGCAGATCTGCTGGTGACTACGGCCAACGCCATCGGACAGCAGCTGGCATACCGTGAGCCGACCATTGGCGACGGTAACTGTTTTTACCGAGCTGTGGTAGACCAGTTGGGTGCACCTGAGGTAAGCCGCGACTTGTGTCTGGATCTGGCGCCGTCGGGCGCCCTAACTGATCACTTGGCGCTCCGTAAAGCTGTTGTCGACTTTGCCAGGCGGGTTGATAGGAGGCTTCTGGATCCTTACATTGCTGCAAAAGGAGGCCCTGAGGAATGGGATTGTTTTTTGACTGCGCAGCGAACTGCGTCGACATGGGCTCAAAATGAAGCAATCCAGCTGACAGCCATGTTTCTCGGCATCGATATCTGGTTAATATCGCCTGACAACACAGCTGATCGCCCTTACACTGTGGTGTCTAGTGGCGTGGTCGCAACCAATCATCATATTCTCCTTGGATATGTTCCCGAGACTCACTTTCAGTCCATGTATCCGATAAGCGACATTGAAAGCACGTGCACCCAAAACGTGATTTGTTTCGAACCTCCCTGTCGCAAAAGGAGATGCACGAAAACTGAAATTGTATACAATATGCGCAGCGAGGAGACTTGTGATGAACGTCAACATCGCTTGGCTTCCAACGCCGCACGAAACTCGCAGGCTCGGCAGTGTGAGTCGGCGGACGAGACGGCAATGCGCAAAATTGCGGATGCCGTTCGCACTTCACAGGCTCGGCAGTGTGAGTCGGCGGACGAGACGGCAATGCGCAAAATTGAGGATGCCGTCCGCACTTCACAGGCTCGGCAGTGTGAGTCGGCGGACGAGACGGCAATGCGCAAAACTGCTGATGCCGTTCGCACTTCACAGGCTCGGCAGTGTGAGTCGGCGGACGAGACGGCAATGCGCAAAACTGCGATGCCTTCGGATGCCTTCGCACTTCACAGGCTCGGCAGTGTGAGTCGGCGGACGAGACGACAATGCGCAGAGCCACCAATACCGTGCGCACTTCACAGGTTCGGCAGTGTGAGTCGGCAGACGAGACGGCAATGCGCAAAAGCGACAATGCCGTGCGCACTTCACAGACTCGGCAGTGTGAGTCGTCGGACGAGACGGCAATGCGCAGAGCCACCAATACCGTGCGCACTTCACAGGCTCGGCAGTGTGAGTCGGCGGACGGGACGGCAATGCGCAAAATTGCGGATGCCGTTCGCACTTCACAGGCTCGGCAGTGTGAGTCGCCCGAGGAGAGGAGATTTCGGCTGTCTGCTGCTTCCCAAGCAGTACAGGTGCTCAGGGCCAGCAAACGGGGCCACACCACTCCGCCATGTGTACAGGAGGCTCAATGGACGCCAACACCGGAACTTTTACGGCCAGATTTTTGGACGGAGGGCGAAAGCTTCCACTTGCAGGTGGATGCGTATGCTTTCCAGTTCTGCACTGTCTGTCATGAGCTGCAGTTCAGTGTTCCTCATTCTGGTGGCGACAGGGTGTGCAGTCATTGTAAAAGGGATCCAATTCTGTTCTCGGCCGATAACGATATGGATCCGGGAGCTGTGCCCGATGTGCTCAAGGGGTTGTCCCGTGTTGAAGAGCTGCTGATATCCCAAATAATACCCATGATGACGGTGTACCGTTTGCCGTCGGGAGGCCAGTACGGTTACAAGGGAAACGTAATCAACCTGCCACAGGACGTTCCCCGGTTTGTTACGTCGCTGCCACGTCGGGTAGATGACACGGATATTCTGGTGATTCGAAAATCAGGGGAGAACGACACCCATAAAGATTTTCGGGTGCGCAGAAGCGTTGTTCATGCTGCTTTGGTTTACCTGCAGCGTGAAAACTATCATTACCGGGATATAGTCATCAACAATGAAAATCTCAGCGGCCTGCCGGAGGATGCACATGTGACGCAGGCCTCAATTCAAACGGCCGAGCATCCACAGGTGTCCGGAACAGGACCACTAGACAAAGATGCTGGTCCGAACGAGCTGGATATCGATGATGATTGCGAATTGCCGAGCACATTCGTGCCGCTCAATATTCCCCGACCCACAGAGACGGCCGCAGTAGAAGCGTCGCTCAACAACGAGCCTTCAATAGTGGGCTGGCCGACCGTGTCCAACGACCCTGTCAATGAGTTCGCCGAGATTGGGTATATATCGAGATGCTTCCCAACGCTTTTTCCGACGGGAGCTGCCGATTTTCACCCGAGATACGCTCGTGCTAAGAGGGTCAAGGAAGGTGCTTATTTCAAGCATCTCATGCTGTACAAGGATCAGCGGTTCGCACAGCACCCGCAGTTCCGCTACTTTGCGTACAACACTACAGTTAGACATCGTGCTCTGTCAACCGGTCGCATGTTCATTCGGCAGCATCCGGACGAGGCGGAGGTCACTCTGGAGGATCTCCGAAAACTGTCGGACGTTGAAAAACGTAGGTTTGTGCAGCGCGTTGTTCGGTTTGGCGGCAATGTACGAGGTTCACGCTCGTTCTGGGCTGGTCAGCGCCAGAACCTAATCGCCATGGTGGAACAACTGGGAACGCCGCACTGCTTTTTCACACTGTCATCCGCGGACATGCAGTGGCCAGACCTCCAGCGTCATTTAGGCCAGTTTGGTTCCGAGCAAAGCCGCGGTCAGTCAGTTAGTGTCAACCCGATGCTGTGCACATGGTATTTTCAGAAGCGGGTCGCCACGTTCATTGAAAGTTTCATGTGCCGCGTGATGGGCTTTCGCGATTTTTGGCTTCGCTTCGAGTGGCAACATCGGGGATCAGTCCACTGTCATGGAATCGGCTACATAGAGACAGGCCTCAGCGTACCTGAATCGGGTTACTGTTCTGCACTGTTTCGCGACCAGCTGACGGCTCTGGTCGATCAACTGGTGACCGCATGGCATCCGAATCCGCCGGTCCCGGGCCAGCCTTTCGTCAGGCCTGTGCCACATCCCAGCGCCGTGCGATTCAATGATGTGATTGACTATGAGGCTGATTATGAGTCTCTGCTCAACACTGTCCAGAGACACACTCAGTGCAAACCCGGCTACTGTTTACGTCACAAAACGGGCAGCACGGAAACAGAGTGCCGATTTGGGTTTCCAAAACCCCTCGCTGACACCACTGTGGTAACAGTTGAACACCCGGCAGGGTGTGACCATTCCGAGGTCAGCGTAGAATTAAAGCGCAACGATCCTCTACTCAACTCGCACAACCGTGCGCTACTGCAAACGTGGCGCGCCAATGTAGACTTCCAGCTGGTGTATGTGCGTCGGAAGGTGCTTGAATACTTATCCAAGTACATGTCAAAATCCGAGCCACCATCCAAGGATCTGCTGGCATTGCTGGATGTCATTCTCCGCCCGTCTAATGCATTGGTGGACAGCGGTGTCACGCTTGCGGTGCAAAAACTTCTGATCAAAGCGGTATGCGAGCGTGATATTAGTGCACAAGAAGTATGTCACCACTTACTGGAGCTACCTCTTAGTAAGTCGAGCCGACAGTTTCATGTACTGAAAGTGGATGGGTTCGATGTTGAGCGTGAGCTCACGACCGACAGGGAGCCAGACCGTCGCACTGCTAAATCCGACTTGGATGCCTATGTTGCTCGTGACATTGAGCGGGAAATGCTATCGCTCTCTGACTACTTCAAACAACACTATCGCTCGAGGAATTCCCGTCGTGGAGAGTACGATGCCGTTCGTCGGAAAGAGCTCGTTGTTCGTGTCGTTCCGCGGCTTTCCGCTTGCCCCAATGACTCCGACAAGCACGAACGTTTTTGTCGACAGCAGCTCGTGCTGCACAAACCGTTCAGGCGTATTGCCGACCTCACCGAAGGTCACGCTGACGCCGTGGCGGCGTACAATGACATGATTCGCTGTCAGTTGGGGCCCGCGACCGATGCTGACCTTGAGCTGGACGTCGCGAAT
>JAOTOM010003003.1:0-5000 GCA_034440615.1 Ashinkailepas kermadecensis | reverse complement strand
GACGAAAAACGCCACCGCCTTCATATTGGCGCCCGGCTTGGCTCACATCGTGGTGAAAGAGGCATGTGTCACACCAGGTTAAAGCCCACAGTGTTGGCTACCCTTTGGGTACAATTTCGGTGCGATCGAGTCAGTGTGCTACACGTGAGCGCCACCGATGTGATGGGAGAACAGGTTGCACCGAAATCTTCTGTTGTCAATTGGTTTAACGTGTGAAACGTGGATTTTTACCTCCGAATATGATCAATTTTCATGCGCCGAATCGGCTCGGTTTCAACCGGCATAGCTGGCAAACAAATGGAAAAGACACCACGGGCCGAGACAATCTTCAAGCGTGGCAGTGCAAACATTTTTGCCGCAGGTGATACGTGCACCCGGAGGAGGGGTGTAAAGAAATGGCGACCGTTTTCATCGTTTTTCACGATTGGGTCTGGTGCTGGAAAACGGGTGAAAGGGACGGTATGCCGTTGCTTGCATTATCCAGGTCCAGGTACCGGCTACACTTTCCCCATTGACTATGGGCACCTGCCGTGTGCCAGGGGTCAGCCATCGCGACGAGAGTGACAAGTGTCGTGACCCGTAAAACAGGCTCTGCTTTCCATCCCATCAGCGTCTTGGTCAGTTCACATTTTGAATAAAATGTGGCACCAGCGATAGCGCCAACTGTTGTGATTGCCACGATACCTTTATATTTTCCCCATCGAAACTACATTTCCTGCAATCATGGCTGCCCTGAAGCATTGCCTAACATCATTTTCGGGCCTCTCAACCGGCTCATTGCATCGATGGATCGGTGGGTTTGCTGGAACCAACTTCATCGGTCGAAAATTATGCAGGTCGCACGTGCTTCCACACCAGCCAAACTACCGTTGCAAGGATTCTATATAGATGAATATATCTCATGGTTCATGGAGAGATATACAGCTGTGTTATATGGAATATGGAAAGGAAATTGGAAAAGGGCAGGGCAAATCAGATAAATGAAGTCTGAATAGGTCAGGTCATGTCAGGTCAGGTCCTGTTAGGCTAGGTTAGGTTTTGTTGTATTGGGTCAGGTTATGTTGGGTTGGGTTAGGCTAGGTTAACACGCGCCCTGGAGGGCCTCTGAGAATTACGCGCACTGGAGGGGGGGCGGATTCCCGCCCCTAAGATCTCGGCTCCTAGTAAAGCTGGAGGAACGAAATTCGCAGGGTGGATGGGCACGGTAGTGAACTCTATTGTGTGCAATATTCGTGACCTTAGGTCAATATCTTCAAGGTCAAATGAGGTCAGATTGGCAAAATTTTCCGATTTTGCGTGGCTTGGCTTGTCATCGTTATGGATCCCTGTGATTGTGTTTAAATGCTCAAAAATGGGCATGAATGATGTCTTGGACATTACTAATGATGCAATGCAGATGCTAGACCCAACATTTTACCTCAGGTCACCTATATAGCACCACTTTATCAGGTCAGTTACCTGTTCCAGTTACCGGAACCGGCCGCCCGCCCGACTGCTCCGTCGGGCAGCTCGGAGCAATCGGCTTCGTGAAGAAGGGAGTGAAGTACATGAATAAAGTATGGAAACGCAATGACAAACAGTACAAATGACAACCAGTAGTGCATTTATGGCAACATTCCAGTTGATCAAGTTTGGTTCCATTAACCTGTCATGAACTTGACCTGACTTCACCTTGGTGACCTAACATGACCTTGAAACTATACAGCATATCAATATGCATCAAACAAGTCGCTAGTGTTGCCTAGAACACTTCCCTTTTGTCAGTATACTGGAAGCGCATCAGCGCCGATTTTGGTGGTCTGGCGCTAAAACATTTTTTGAATTTAGCGGCCCCTAACTTGAAAATTTTCCGCCGATTTCAATTTTTCTAGCTTTAAACGACGTGTCGTTCATTTCTAGGCAGGTACACCGAAAATTGCGTACATCGACCGGTAAAATCTGCAGTTATTTGCGAAAAACCGGAGGGGTGGGCGGATTTCGCCCCCCCCCCCTCCAGTGCCCGTGTTAATGCAGATTAGTTAATTTCGTGTTGCATCTGTTCGGAGCAACTTGGGGTGGGGGTATCCTACACGATCTATACATAAGCTATGCATAGTTTTACGATCAATCGCTCGTGCTGCCACGCCAGCCAAGCTACCGTGAGAATAATTGGCTAGGTGAATGTAACTTACTCTGCATACGAGGAATTGCAGCTGTGCTATAGGAAGTATGGAAATGAAGGTAGGCGGGAGCAGGGAAGGTCAGATCAAATGATGTTTGCTTAGGTCAGGTCATGTTAGGTTAAGGATAGGATAGGTTAGGTTCGGTTAAGTTATGTCAGGTTAAGTTATGTTAGGTCAGATTACGTTTGGCTAGGTTGGGTTATGATAGGCTAGGATACGTTTGGTCAGGTAAGGGTTGGTTAGGTTGGGTTAGGTTAGTGTATGGTAGCTAATTTTTAGCTACTTCCATTAAAATCTGTTCGGGTAGGGAACATGGGGGTGGGTGTAATCGCCACTGTGTATGCGTTAGCTATGCATTGAGGTACTTTTACGATTTTGAACACACCAACATGGTAGTGGGGTTGGTGTGCATCTAGTTCAAAATCGTAGATAAAGATTTAGAGTGACGTAAGTCACGATAAATCTCTATCGGAGATTTATTCAAAATCGTAGATTAAGACTTAGAGTGACGTCAGTCACGATAAGTCTTTATCGGAGATTTATACATGGCGGTCGGTTTTCCAAAGTTGTCGCGAAATGTTTGTCTGTCTGTGTGTGTGTCTGTCTGTCTGTCTGTATGTGCCGCTTCAACGCATGCTGTGCGAAAACGGCCGAGCGGATTTCGCTCAAATTTTCACACGTGGTTCGTCGGTACGGGGGAAAGATTATGGCGGTGGATTCGGGTTGTGCGTGTCACGAGCGCACGTGCCACATGCCGTCAACTGGGGTCATGTCGAAATCAGTTAGCCAGGGCCACAGCATATACCACAGGTCGCACGAATGTGAAACTTTGTGCAAACACGCGCCCCACAGGGAAATGCGTGCTTTTGTGGTCGGCGGCAGGGTGCGCCGTACCGTGCGACCGCCAGGCGCGTGCATCTGTTTTGAGTTGGGCACCTACGAGCTGAGACCGGCGCGTACTGTAGCCATCAAATTTGGTGGACAGATAGCCCGTCACATGGGCTATCCGACAATGTACAATTTGTAGGGGTGGGCGAAGTGTAGCGCGTGCTATGCGCTCCGATTCGAGCGACGCCTCCACTCCTGTTTAACATGGGGCTGAGACTTATCCCGACGAAAAACCACACCGCCTTCATATTGGCGCCCGGCTCGGCTCACATCGCAGGAAATGAGGAATGTGTCACACCACGTGAAAGCCACGTGTATTGGCTACCCTTTGGGCACAATTTCGGTGCGATCGAGTCTGTGTGCTGCACGTGAGCGACACCGATGTGATGGGAGAACGGGTTGCGCCGAAATCCTGCGTCGTCAATTGGCTTAGCATGTAAAACGCGGATTTTTAAGTCGGAATATGATCAATCTTCGTGCGCCGAATCGGCTCGGTTTCAACCGGCATAGCTCGCAAACAAATGGGCCGATCGACACCAGACCGACACCACGGTGTAGCCGCGACAATCTCCAAGCGTGGCAGTGTAAACATTTTTGCCGCAGGTGACACGTGCACCCGGAGGAGGGGTGTAAAGAAAAGGTGTCCGTTTTCATCGTTTTTCACGATTGGGTCTGGTGCTGGAAAACGGATGAAAGTGACGGTACGTCGTTACTTGCATTACCCAGGTCCATGTACCGGCCACAGTTTTCCCATTCACTATCTACACCTGCCATGAGCCAGGTGTCAGCCATCGCGACGAGAGTGACAAGTGTCGTGACCCGAAAAACGGGTTCTGCTTCCCACCATATCCAAGCCCCTGCCAGGACTGATTTTGGATGGAAAGTAGTATGCACGCATAGCCCCAACTGTTGTGATTCCTGCGATACGTTTAGATTTTCCCCATCTCAAATAATTGTCCTACAATCAAGACTGCCCGGAAGCATTACCAAACGTCATTTTCGGATTTCTCAGCTGGCTCATTGTATCGATGGATCGGTGGGTTTCCTGGAACCAACTTCATCGGTCGAAAATTATGCAGGTCGCACGTGCTTCCACACCAGCCAAGCTACCGTGGCAAGGATTCTATATAGATGAATATATCTTATGGTGCATGGAGAGATATACAGCTGTGTTATAAGGAATATGGAAAGGAAATTGGAAAAGGGCAAGGCAAATCAGATCAAATGACGTCTGCTTGGGTCAGGTCATGTCGCATCAGGTCGTGATAGGCTAGATTAGGTGTGGTGGCATTCGGTTAGGTTGGGTTGGGGTAGGCTGGGTTGGGTTAGGCTAGGATAATGCAGATTAGTTTATCTCATGTTATCTCGGTTCAGATCAGCTTGGCGGGGGGGGGTATCCTACGCGGTCTATGTGTAATCTATGAATACTTTAACGAGCAGTCGCTCGTGCTGCCACGCCAGCCAAGCTACCGTGAGAAGGATTTGCTAGGGGAAAGTAACTTACGCTGCATACCGGGAATTGCAGCTGTGCAATAGGGAGTATGTAAATGAAGGTAGAAAAGGGCAGAGGTCAGACCAAATGTGGATTGCTAAAGGTTAGGTCATGTTATGTTGGGTTAGATTATGTTAGGTTAGGTCACGTTACATTGAGTTATGTTAAGCCAGGTGAGTTTAGCTAATTAATACAGGCCCTGCTTCGCACCCTATCAGAATCTCTGTCATGCACTATTTTGTATCAAAGTGGTATGGACGCCTGGTCCCAACTGCTGTGCTTCCCACGATACCCTTAGATTTTCCCCATCGAAACTACTTTTCCTATAATCAAGGCTGCCCTGAAACACCACCAAACATCATGTTCGACATTCTCAGCCTGCATATTGCATGGATGGATCGATGGGTTTGCTGGAGCCAAGGCTATAGAACACCAGGTAGAACGCTCCGCTTCCCAA
Source organism: Ashinkailepas kermadecensis (assembly GCA_034440615.1). Taxonomy (NCBI): domain Eukaryota; kingdom Metazoa; phylum Arthropoda; class Thecostraca; family Neolepadidae; genus Ashinkailepas; species Ashinkailepas kermadecensis. The sequence continues at coordinate 1 of JAOTOM010003003.1, read as the reverse complement.
A